>LR736874.1:5750730-5793566 GCA_902654985.2 Oryctes borbonicus
GGCCAAAACTCTATGAGAATGTTGACGTCTATCAGAAAATTTTCAACAATTCTTCCTAGGTGCCTGAAGACCGTTATCATCATTACCACAGTACCATGTGATTACCTCGATTATTACGTGGAATAACAAGTGAACCAATTTCTCTGAGGTGGTTGAAAAGTACGTGCCAAAACACTATGAGAATGTTGACGTCTTTCAGGAAATCTGTAGCGATACCCTCTGGGTGCCTGAAGACCGTTACCATCAGTACCACAGTACCACGCAATTACTTCGATTGTTACGTGGAACAACAAGTGAACCAATTTCTTTGAGTGGTTGAAGAGTACGGGCGAAGACTACATCAACCAAAAAAAAATGAGAATGTTGACGTCTAGCAGGAAATGTTCACCAATATCCTTTAGGTGCCTGAAGACTGTTACCATCAATACCACAGCATATTTTTTTACAAATTATGTTGTTGCTCAGCTTTTAAAGAGAGGCTTTTGGATGACCTATGTAACCTATATGCATGCAATAGTAATATGAATTATTTCTAAATCAATAAAATGTAAGTCTGCTGTAGCTCTGCAAATAGAAAAGATAGTACCTATTTTTTTTGTTTAAACGACTTTCTGAACAGATCGATGAATACTGCAAAGTCGATATTTCCTTGATTATGCCGATGTAATTTTAAAGAAATACCATTTGGACCATTTTGAAACGATGCACCGGTCTTAATCTTTAACCTGTTTCCTTTTCTAGATTTTCAAATAACTTTTCCATAAATTTTTGTTCTAACCCTTTTATTATTAAGAAAACTAGCACTTGATGCAATATGAATTGAGAATCTATTAAAAAAAAATATTAATTATATATTTTAAGAAGCTTAAATTAATAAATTTGCTAGGTACCATTTCTGGGCTCAATGGAATCAATTAGATTGCGAGACGTTTGGTACCCTTGTGCTTGTTTTGGAAATTACTACGAAGTAATATTAGGAAACCATATATTTATCAGTTATACAGAAAGCTGCGAAAATTAGTAAATTTAGTTTATAAAGATCTAATTAATCGGGTTCAAATAATTTAGACTATTAGAAAGAACAAATTACAATTTTATTTTTATTATTTGGGAACGTAAATAATTGTCAATCAATTAACAGAAAATATCTGCAGCGAAAGAAATTTTCTTTTAACATTTTCTGGGTGAAACACGGCCCTGATAGTAAATGGTCACATTTTAATTCTAAATATTATTAAGGAAAGATCTATAATATTGTTCAATTTAACGCTAGATGCGAATAACTAAAAAATACTTGAGGAAACTGATTTTAATGATCATATTTTCATAAAAACGCACCGCACAGGACCGTACTGAAAAATTCCTCATCTGCACACACATATCTTCTATAAAAATTACGATTTTCTGATAATATATTTACATATTTGTGCCACACCCAAGAAATTCTACGAATCATCATCCTCATAAGTTGCTTTTCCCTTTTAATTAATTTATTTTTTATTCATCCCCTTTCTTCATTGTCATAGACCAGCTAATATACACAGGCACGTTTTGGACCCTCGCCTTGGGAATTTTGCTTCATTATCATATAAAGGGTAGGTTTTAAATTTGGCGAAGTTGTTAAATTTTACGTTTCATCATGTTGAATTGAAATTTAAGAAAAAATTCTTTTGAAACCCAAGCGAGACGTCACATAAGAATTTGGAGTACATCATTAGATGGAAGATCGAAGGTTTCTTTAGATCTCCAAAGCAACAAAATGAATTTTTTCGTTAAAAAAAAATCTCGAACGTAATCTGTCACAGATCACTAAGGTTCACTACTTTCCATCCGCTTCACAGGGGCCGGTATGGAAGTGGTCGTTCGGGCGTGTTATTCGTAATATATGCGCAAGCGATCTTATCGCATGCATTATGTTTGACTGCCGGTTGGAATGGACGCGAGCGTAGCAAAGTGGATTTAACATACGATGGCGCAAAAATAAAATGTTTAATTTGCGGTGTATCTCTCATGCGTTGGCCAGAAACATTGCCAAGACCACGTAGAAAGTGCAAAGCGCAACTAATGTGCAAAGCATAAATTTGGGCATATTACGAATCACGCACCCGAACGACACATCACAGATCACAAGATTCAGCCATATTCAAACTTATCCTCTATTTTCAACAATCAGCGAGATCCCCATGGCGAGTGTCGGAAATGAATTAGCTCATATACATTTGTCAACATCTCAATTACAAAAAAGAAAAAACGAAAAAAACCATAGCTCACTGTGAAGTCACCTAATTACACCATCACACTGTACATATGATTCATATTTATGTAGTCATAATCTAATTTATTGTTTTCGCTTTCGCGATTGACAATTACAATATAAAATATTTGGTTTTACACGCTTGCACCAATAGGCCTGCACAAATTTATCCGTAATTCGTACAGGATGTTCGGTAAGTCGCAGTCAAACACCCCATAGTATTCATCAGTTTCTATAATCGCTTGAAGGCCTATATAAATGTTGTCTTGGAATTAGCTTTCAATGTTGTGGCTTATTGTTGTACATCATTCAGGAAAAGAGCAATATTTCTACGCATGCCTTTGAAATATCTTTGACGTGGAAACATCTACAATTCTAGGTCTAGACTTAGGAGCTGGCGGCATAATCGGAATTGTGGTGGCAGCGCTGCTGCTTCTCGTGATAGTCTTCGTGATCGTCATAGCTAGGATACAAGGGAAATGGTGTTTTTCAGGTAAGTTCTCTCTGAATACTTCATTTACCATTCACACCTAATATTCGATTGAATTAGTTGATTGTTGTAGAAGTATTTTTATTTTTGCATTTTCCATGTATCGATAGTTATACTTCCAAGTTTTGGCAAATGAATACGTTGACGTCGTTTATTTTATTATTCGTTTTAGCTCTGCACCGTCTTTGTGGTCAAAAATTATCGGCTATCAAATTAAAATGATCTGTACCAAGATTGGAGCGCGTCCATTTAATTTTTGACCTCAAATTGATAATTAACATTACTTTTAAGGCATGCGTTTTAAGGTACGATGTATTTTTTTCTGTACGTAAGTAGTGTTAGTGTGCTGAAGCCAAACATCTACCGGAATTAGTTATTTTTGCTTACATGAAATATCGGTAGATGCTTTGCTTTTAATTTTTAAACTGTAAAACAAATAAAAGCTAATAATCAACTTTTTTAAGAGGCAAGTTAGCTGGAATGTCTGGGTTTTAGATCTTGGTATTGTGCTCCCTTCCATTTAGTTTTCCTTTATTACGTTATTCTATTATTCTTAAACGTACATGGCATGGGATTGTAGTTTTGTTATTATGCTACCTAGCCCCCCTCTATCTTTATTTATTTATTTTTTTTTTCATATTGGGAATTGCGATCAATATACTTTGCATTATGGTTGCTCCTAGACGTGTTTCCGTACGTACATAGGTGTATGTAGTCAATTGTATGCTATATATTTACTATGTAATATTTATATTTTAGGTACATCTCGCGAGTAATGTATTTATTTTTCAAATTTAATGGTGCGTATATTCAATGTGGTGACAGTAGTGCCAACCTAACATTCCAAAATGACTTGCCTTTTGAAAAGTTCAAACTATTTTGGGATATTTTGGCCTACTCCTCGTTACTTTTCGAGACCGTTTATGAGATTAAGCGGACGTCAAAGGATACGGGTTTGTGTTTGAGGTTATCGACTGCTTGTCTCTTTGATTGCAACTTGTAAAATAAATGTCTTAGATATACTTTTGCTTGAGACGGTATCCGTAGTCTGGACAGTTTCAAGCTTTGTAACGGAGCTGATTGTAAAGTAAATGAAATGTTAATGAAAGTGTCTACTTACTTTTGAAATTCTTATTTTAAATCCTAATTTTTAATAATTTCATGATGATAGGTGCGGTCTGTTGGCGGGAAACGGACAGCGTCTTCTCGCTCTTGTGGCAGTAGTTATGGCTCTTTATCTTTTTTCACGAGATAAAGGGGATTATTCACCCTTTACTCTATTTTTTAGACAATTGAAGTTTTCTACAACCGACCGCCTATACTTTGACACTGATCACACCCCTTACCGCCTTAGCCGCTGGGAGAAGACATATTTCTTAGCATATACTTTTGCTTGAGGTTAATCTAACAATATTTAATACAAATATTTAATGATGTATTTTGTCAGAAAGACAAACATGAAAACAATACAATCTCTAAATTGAAGTGAGAAAAAGGTAGTTAAATGATGGGTTAAAGTGACTGTACATATGTACAGTGTGCCCCAAAAAGTTTAATACAAAAAAGTTTACATTTTACAAAAAAAAAAATTCTTGATGAAAAGCTGTGCGTGACTTGTAGATCCATAATCAAGTACAAAATTTTTAAAACATTGACCGGAATACAGGGAAAATCAAAATTATGATTTGGAGTGAGAGTAAAATACGAACAAACTTTTAGGGTACATAAAATATGATTACATCACAAATTCCCGTTTATAATAAGCGCCTGATTTTGGGTTGCTCATCCTTATTGAACACGTTCTTAATAGAGTGCTTTGAAGTATCTATTAACTCAACAAATGTTAAATGTTACATCAGTGTGTGGTTGCAATAATTAAAAATGCCAGTAAAATCGAGTATTGAAGATAAAATTGGTCACCTTCGATTACAAATACGTCTGCTCACATAGACATGTAGACTCAGGGCCGGCGCTAGCTTTCTTGTTGTCGTAGGCAAACCCAAAAACTGTCGCTCCGCAATCTTCAAGAATATTCTTAAAAAAAAAGGATTATAAAAGAACCCTGGAAAAGGTTTTATTGAAAAACAAAATTTGCATTTAATTTAACGATAGCGAACTTAAAACTAAAACTAACTAAAACATCGCTAACCCACTAAGGCAATTTTGAATAGACATCGTTCTTCAATAATTTCTGATTATTTTTAATTTAAAGAGAGTTCTTTCGTGGATAACAGTGGTTATGGGCAAAATTCTCAAAGCAATGCTCAAATTTGCTCCATTTTTAAGAGAAGTAGTGAATTTAAAGACGTTAACTAGACGTTAAGATCGGAGTAATCACCATCAGTCAAGACGTTGTCGAGCTCCTTGCAATATGCCAATAATTCATTTTTATGTTTTTAAGTTTGTGAACATCATTTAAAAATTTAAGAGTCGTTAATGTCCACTCCAACACACCGATCGCCTGATCATTTATTTTCTAGATCTAAGTAATGGAAATATATTTTTGTGGGGTGTGTTTATTTTTCTAACGCTCTAGTTCAGGTAGTTTTACCGCCCCTAAATTTTGCCGTCGAAGGTACCCACCGCCTAGGGCCGGCCCTAGTAAACCCTCCCGTACTAAAAAGCACAACTTGTACAACTTTTTGAAGCTTACCGAAAGTTGAATACATATTTTTAAAATGTATTTGAATTTGAATTTTTGTTAACACGTCTTCAACAATCTTTGAAGGGAGTTTCGAACTCAACGTCCAATTTTGTCAATAAATATTTGGAAACGAAATGTGTAATTTTGATTGGTTCTTTGTTCTTTGCTCGAACTCGAAATATGCAACACGGTCTTCTACGATACGCCGAACAAATAACTTCAGATAGAAGTGCAAAACTCCATAATCAAAATGAATGGGAAAGTTCACAAACGACCTATTCTTTCGTTTGAAGTCGTTTCCATTTTACCAGTAGATTAAGACTCGTTTTAAAACTTAAGCTCGGCAGAGCCGCCTCACCTGCTTGTATCAAATCACATCTTCGTATACATTGTTGCCGATTTCTTGAGAAACCCTCTGAATCGTCTGTGGTTTAGTAAATGTGGCGACATGCATCATATCTGAGACTGAGTGTTACGTAATGCCTGTTGACGTTGTTTTCTCGAAAGAGGAGCTCCAATTTTTTTAAGTTCCCATAAAATGTTTGACTTCGGCTGTGTAGCCGATGATGCATCCCACTGATGATTAGAAATGACAAGGGCAGGTGAGATTATTACTTTTTGCAACGACTAGACAGACTCGTGTTTTGTCGACTCTCGGGGAAATGATGCATTAAATATGATGAGCCTGTGCCGTCATATTTGATGCATCATTAGTAGTAATTTCGCAGATATTTTGCCAATCTAGTCTCAACTTGTTTTTGATAGGTGCTCGCCAATATTTTGATCTTTCATGTTATGTAAGTCAACAAATTCTTTAATGATTGCGAATTGCAAGTTCCGTCAGCGGAGTAACAACCAAATCGATATAAATTTAAAATTTTTTTCTTGTTTCTTTTAAAAATTTGTTAAATTAATACAGGGTATTTCACATAAGTGGTTCATTAAAAGCTTATGATGTTCTATCATTTACCTATACTTGATATTTTGAGACTATTACCCGTTCAATCGGATCTAACAAAGTAAAATATAAAAACGTAGGCTTCCACGGCCAGAGTCAGTTGAAACTAAACGTGTTCCGGGTTTGAATCGTGTCATGTCGTTGGTTAAAATAAAACTCGACGTTTCGCCCACAATCGTATGGGGCTTCTTCAGGAGAGTGGTGGCAACAGTTAGCACGGTAACTCAACGTGTGAACCACGCCAGAGGCGAAATTAACTGAGCGGGAAGCAGTTGATCACGGTAACTCAGCATGTGAACCATAGCAGAGGCGAAAACCAACTGCTTGCAGTCTCCGTTGCCATCACTCTCCTGAAGAAGCCCCATACGATTATGGGCGAAACGTTGAGTTTTATTTTAATCAACGACATGACACGGTTCAAACCCGGAACACGTTTAGTTTCAAAGTAAATCTTTATCGAAATGTCACTTCGAATGGAATTTTTATTGGCAAGAATCCAAGAAGAACCTTAGGTTCTGTCAAAAATTATATTTGGACAGACGAATCGAAATTTTCAAGGGAAAGTATAATTAATAGGAGCAATTTGCACTACCGGTGCGCATAATTAGAGAAGCACATTTTCAAAAGACATTTAGTTTCAATGTTTTTGTGTTGGTAATAGGAAAGGCCGTTATATGCGATATTCGAGGGTTACTTTTTTTGGGGTCATCTAAGATCCTTGGTTTATTCCACCCTACGCAATAGAAATTAGCAGAATCCCAGTCATCAAATTGCAAATTTAAAATGTCTGGGAGGGAATGGAGATTATATAGAAGATATATCTTAAAATTTAACAGTGTGAAGTTGTTGTATTTTGTTATTTTTGTAATAACCAAATACAACAAATTCAAAAAGTAAAATATCAATTTCCTATTTTTCGAATCTCCTTCTTTGTAATTAGTGTTACTGTTTTGTTGTATTCTCCATGAATGAAGAATAAATTCAAGATATCGTTATTTGAACAGCCGTTGACTACAAACGTGGTGTGTATTACACCTATGCTGAAGCATAACCGTTAAGCAAGATACAACAAGCTTTTGACATTAAACAAATTCGTGGCTCGCTACAGAGGATTAGACTTTGTCGAGGGTATGTTTAACAAAAATTTACTAATATCTCGAGATCGATTAAAAATAAGTATAGGAAATGTTAATACGGATAAGAATTATACGGGTCGTTCCATTAAAAAGACAATTTTTGCATTTGAAAATATAACGCTGTGCTTCTCATTTTTGAACACTCTGTATACTAGACGGTAATGTATCTCAAACTGACTATCTGATTTAATAATAGCCAGAATTCGGAACTTTTGAATGATGCAATGAAAGTTATTAAATTTCTTTTTTAATAGATCCGATTGAACAGATAATTGGCCTAGAATATCAAATATGGGCAAACAATAGAACATCATTAAGCTTTTAATGAATCACTTGCATGAAATATCCCGTAGTTAATAAGAACAAGATCGATAGTAACGTATAACTTTACCAATTCATTTTTGCGATTTTTAATATAAAAATAGCGCTTTTCAGATAAAATTTGAAGATAAATCTATGTTTTTCTTTTGATGTGGCCCGCAAAAACTTTACATCCCTATTATACGGTCCCACGCACTAAAAAAACATTGACCGGGTCTGGATTACTTGAATAAATCAATAAAACAGTGTGAAAATAAATTTTGCAACGTCCAGTTATCTTTGGGAGCATAAAATAGCGCTTATTTTGCCCGATTAAAATAAAATTAAATAGCTTTTCAAATCGTCTTTATTTTTGCTTCAAATTTAAAGAACCTTCCTCAACATTGGCAACAGAGCTTGAAAACAGTCGTGTTTTTAGTGATACCGCGTGATAAATTTGTTACCATTCATAAGTGGCTAAATCAGAAATGCCATAAATACTTTCCAACTTAATCACAACAATAAGATTGTGAAGCTTAAACACGCTACTGTTAAACAATCCTTTCTAGACCTGATCTCTTCTAAAATTACACAATTCGCCGTAAACAAGGATTTGGCGCAGTCTGTAGGATACAACAATCGAACCTCCTCAAAACACAAATTCCGAAGATTACCGAGCAGAAATTCCGAATTTCTGTCACAGTTATCTTTTAACTTTTAACGACCGCCCAAAATAGACACCCCTATATTAGCTTTTATTTGTTGTAGGTGGCGCTCGCGTCATCGATTACACGACAGGCGACAGTATTGATCATCACACGGGCGGTACCAACCCTTCGGACGGCATCGACAACCCCCACCGCCAAAACTCCCAAGAATACGTCAATGGCAACGAGCACATAAAGGAGAAAGAAAAGAAAATTGATACGGCGGTCTAAAGGAGGAGATCCACGCGTGACTTTTGGGTTTTTTTTCGGCGGCGTCTTTTCAGTTTGGTCTTCGATGTTTCTAGGTCGATTATTTTACGAATTATGATGAACACGTCTCAACGTCTTAAGATATATTAATAAATGTATATGTATAGGAGATACGATTTTATTATTAAAAAAAAATTATGAATTATATGAAGATGCATATATGATAAATATATTATATATATATGGAGAACAAAAAAATTAATAATAATAAATATAAATTAATTAAGCTATTATAAATATATGGATGTGAATATAGTTGTAATTGTAATATTGATATTTATATATGATATTGATTCTAAATTTTAAACTTGGCGCTTTTCATTATCAAAGGAAAAATAATTTTATTTGCCTAATGTTGGATAGTTTTGACCTAAAGTTTCAAGCAGTGGCATTGATGGCTGCAGGACAGTGATAAAAAGTTAGTAAATTAACCCGGGGAAAATCACTAAATTAATCACATTTCCACCAGATCAATTATAGAATTACAAACGTTGGTGGTCCCTAAAATTTAATATAATCAGATCATAGCAAACGGGTTTGCCATAACTCATTTTTCGTTGGCATCATATTGGCGTTAAAAAGTACCAGATTCTTCAAAAATCTACTAAATTTTCAGCGCACTCAAAATGGCGATATATAGAGGGGGTCAAACAATTTAAAAGATTTTTTTTTGTGAAATAAAAATAAATTATTTGAAAAAATAAAATATTTATTTGCTATCCCATAACCTTATTAAAAATATTTTTTTTATCTAAACAAACTACATTTGTCCCAATTAACTTTTTTTTTCATTTAAATGAGCAAATCTTTGAAAAAAAAAAAATTTCAAACTTAACAACCTCGGTTCCCCCACATGTAACAAACATTTTTACATAAATTTCCTTTTAATGCAAAATATCATTTCAAGCCTGCTTATTTATTTTTATGTTTAAAAAATTCACTTGGGAGAATGGAAAAATAATTTTATTTGCCTAATGTTGGATACTTTTGAAGTTGCCAATTAACGGTTTGCGTTAGCCAGCTTCAAGCAGTTGCATTGATGGCTGCAGGACAGTGTTAAAAAGTCACTAGATTAGTCCGGGGAAAATCACTAGATTAACCACATCTCCACCAGGTCAATTATAGAATTACAAACGTTGGCGGTCCCGAAAATTTAATATAATCAGATCATAGCAAACGGGTTTGCCATAACTCATTTTTCGTTGGCATCATGTTGGCGTTAAAAAGTACTAGATTCTTCAAAAATCTACTAAATTTTCAGCGCACTCAAAATGGCGATATATAGAGGGGGTCAAACAATTTAAAAGATTTTTTTTTGTGAAATAAAAATAAATTATTTGAAAAAATAAAATATTTATTTGCTATCCCATAACCTTATTAAAAATATATTTTTTTAATCTAAACAAACTACATTTCTCCCAATTAACATTTTTTTTTTTTATTTAAATGAGAAAATATTTGAAAAAAAAAAAATATAAATTTCAAACTTACCTACAACCTAGGTTCCCCCACATGTAACAAACATTTTCACATAAATTTTCTTTTAATGCAAAATATCATTTCAAGCCTGCTTATTTATTTTTATTTTTAAAAAATTCACTTGCGAGAATGCTCGTTCAACTGCTGCTGATGAATGAAGAAAACATTTTCTCAATCAGTTCATTTTTAGTGTTGATGTATTTTAGACCAAAAGCTCTCAAAAGTAATTGTTTTTTCCTTCTGATAGTCACCAACTCAGTAGGTAATTTACCAACATTTTTAGGTGCTCAAAACTATCCAACTTTGATTTAGCAATTTTTATGTATTTAAACTGCAATCTTATATAATGAAAAAAAGGCGCGAATTTTGAAAAGAGATATTTCTAAAAAAAAAAAATACATAGGATCAATCATAAAAAAGACGCAAAACCTAGACAAGAGAAAGTAAACTCATTGATCGATGTAAAATACTCATTGATTTACTATACAGGGTGTCTCGAAACGTTTCTCAAGAAATTTACTTCAATTCAATTGGCAAAAGCCTCTTTGGTACCGAATATATAAAAGAATTACGTTTCTCGAACATCATGTATAGTATTCTCTAAAAACAATTAAGGTTTATCTACATATTATGTGTATATTTAATGTAAGCCATTGTATAAATGACGCTTCTGTTTCCATTTAAAGTAACTTTAAAGAGGAACTTGGAAGAATTTTGAACGTTTATGCGTGAAAGAGATAGAGAGAGAGAAATAGCGAGATAAAACTGAATTGTTGTGATTTTATATATATATTATACATACATACATAAATATATAAATAATTATACTTTATACATACTATAATTAAACGTATTACATGAATAAACAGCATCTAAGAAACGCAAAGTCTCTTTAGCGTTTAAGTTGCAAGATAAGAGAAAGTTATACAGGACGAATCGAAATATGACGATCATCTTGTAAATTTTTTCTTTCGACGAGCTCCTCTTTTCACTTAAATACTCTTGTGATTTCCATTTTTTTATGTATAATTTAAGAGAACCAATTTAGTTTTATTGAGCAATAGGAGAACAATACAAAAAGAACCGTGTAACTTTAAGAATGCGGAAACTGCCAAAAAAAAGACGAAATAATAAAAAGGAATAGGATTATTTTACGTATGTACAATGAATTTTTTTTAAGTATAATGTATCTTCGTCTTGTAAAAGAACTAATTTATTCATTCTATTTAAGCCAAAATTGTATGTTTTCTTTGAGTGGTAGAACTGAATTTTTTTTTCAACAAACTGCATCGTCATTAATGAAATTGCAAATGATTGGTTTAGGTGGTTGATGTTTCGAGCCTGACAGAAAAATTCGTTCAGACGAGAGAATATTTCTATGGGGGTTCTTCAAGGCGGCAAGCTCAGGCCTTTATTATTTCTAATTATTTTGAATTAATTTTTTTGCCTTGCTAAAGAAGATAATGTAAATAATATTTTATTTTCGAACACCGATTTAATGCTATTGAGATAGAACAAGCTGGGTATTTAGTTTTCCGCAATTTAAAGAATTGGTTTGATAAAGAAAAATTGGATTTCGATTGGATACGAAAAAAGGCAAAACGTGTACGCTAAAAGATAATTATATCAAAGAACCATAATAGAGCAACAATTTATTTAAACTTATTTAAATCATGTATTATGTTATTTTTGATTTACAGCTTAGAAGGAGCTTTGTACTAATTAATTAATAATGGGTCCAATATCCCTTATTGCTTATGACTCCCTGTCTCTTCCAGGCATTGAGTAAATTAGTTTTCCTGCGACATCGTCCGGCATATTATTCCATATTCGTATCATTCCCTCAAATAAGTCTGCTTTATTTTTATAGTCGTTTCTGTCTTACTCTTCTATCGACCTCGTCCCATCTGAACCATCTCGAGCTGGCCATGAGGGACGTACAATATGGTTTACGTAAAGTCATTCGCCAACTAGCCTTCCGGCGTGTTTTAGATATTTATCCTGCTGACAGATCCAACGCAAGGACATGTTTTCTTCTGCAAATGGCAACATCGTGTTCCTTAAATTGTCCGAGTAAACAAACCTATCCATTGTTGTTTCAATTCTATGAAGTGGACTCACATCAAACCCCGAGGAACAACCTCACACCCATTATATTATCGCCACCATGCTTCATAGGCGGGCGAGTGTAACGAGGAGTTTGTCTTTGATTCTTCGGCCGCCTTACGTACTTTATTCCATCGGAATTAAATGAGGCAATTTTGCTTTCGTCAGAAAATAATACTGTTTTCCACTTTTGTATGCGTCTTTGCAAATTCCAGACGTGCGATTCAGTTTTTCCTCGATAATAAAGGTTTTTCTTTGGCAGGACGCCTATGTTGCAAACCATAAGATCGTAAGACGTCGCTGTACTGTTCTTGTAGATATATTTTGGACATCCGATGCGTCGTGCCGATTTAAATGGGTCGGCCTGTGATGCTCGTTTAATGCGTAGATCTGTTAGCAAACTAGTTTTTCGAGGACGTCCCGTTCTTTTTCTTCACATTGATACGCTTCAACAATATTTTTTAAATTTACCGAAATATCCACTCCGCGAAGCATTTTAAAAAGATATATAAAAACACTTCTACAAACGCTAGTGACTCCATGACAAACTTGCCAGTTCGACGAATTATGAATGATTACGTGTTTGCAAAGCCTATTAATAATTCCATCTTTGTTGCTCCATTTTTGTCCCAATTATACTTCGTTTGTTTTTTTTTTTTTAGAAAATACCGACAATGTCTTTTCTTATCATTACATTTTTTATCTATTTTAATGTTTATAAAGATCTGCATTGTGCAGCATTTAATAAACACGCAACAGCAAATTGCTTGGTCTAATAATTTACTGAAATAAATTACAAACATTCGCTTGCAGGTTTTGTTGCTCCAGTTATGTCCGATAGTGTATGTTAAATGATACATGTTGACTCTGTGTGAGGACATTGCAAGGGTGAGGCGAATAAATTTTGTCTAATATTTCACAATTCTTTTAATAATTAAAATTTTCTGCCGGTTTCACATTTTCAGTCAAAAAAAATCGAGTCAACACAAAATTGTCCCAAACTTAAAATGATGTGGAGTTGTGGAATTAATAAAAACTACATAATTTGTTTAAATATAATTCATTAAAGAGGTTCAATGCGTCCGAACTCTTAAAAGGTATGTTTTTTAAAATTAATGAACGTACAAAGTCACCAAATTATATAAAATAAAAAACACTGTAAAGTCTTAGATTTGTTCAAAAGCATTAGTGTCTGCCACGGCTTGGGAATACTAAGGTACTAAGCCAGCAGCTTTGAATTGGTTTAAAGCCTACGTGTGCTATATAATTAAAGTATTTTTAATAATCCAAGACTTCCGGATATACCGGAAATAACTTTTTATATATCACATTTTTGCATATCTAGTTTAACTTTAAGGTTTATTTGATGTTGTTACTTCTAACCATATTTGTGTGAAGATGTTTAACTTGGAAAAGTGAAACGTTGTAGAACTGTTGGCATTACGTGGTAGAATTAAAAACCTAGTAAATTTTCTGTAAATATTACATGATGTATCTGATAATTACGGTTAAACTATCGAATACAAGAAACGTGGAGACTTGGCTTTCTTTAAGTACAACTACTTTTCTTTTTCTCTTTCTTACCAAATTGCTGTTACAAAGAAATATAATCAATGTCCACTCTGCATCTAAAATTGATACTTTTCGAGATATCTACGAAACTGTTCGTAGCACAATTTCTTTATAAAAATAAATTATTCGCCAATGAGAATGTAGCTTATGTAACTTTTAAAATTAAAAAAGAAGACACGGCCTGTTAAAAATTTTCAAAAAATTCAAATATTTCAAATATTGTTAAAATTACCAACGTAGTTCTTTTTATATATATTATACGTTATAACTTATTAAAACGGTCTAATTCGTTCGACCCCTCAAAAAAAATATTTTTCAAAATTAATGAACGTACAAAGTCACCAAATAATATAATTAAATAATAATAATAATAATTAAATACCACGAAGATTTATCGTGAAAAACACTGATAAATCTTAGATTTGTTCAAAACCATCAGTGTCTACTGCGGCTTGAGAATACTAAGCTACTAAGTTAGTAGCTCTGAATCGGTCTAAAGCCTACATGTGCTGTACAATTGAAATATTTGTAATAATCCACAACTTCCGGTTACACCGGAAATAGTTTTAATAGAACAGCCTATATATTATCACATTTTTGAATGTCTAGTTTAATATTAAGGTTTATTTGATGTTGCTACTTCTAGCCATATTTCAAGTATTTGCATTTTGCATTTCCTTTTTTTACGGATGGACGTGAAGATGTTTAACTTGGAAAAGTGAAATGTTGTAGAACTGTTGGCATTACGTGGTAGAATTAAAAACCTAGTAAATTTTCTGTAAATATTACATGACGTATCTGATAATTACGGTTAAACTATCAAATACAAGAAACGTGGAGACTTGGCTTTCTTTAAGTACAACTACTTTTCTTTTTTTTCTTTCTTACCAAATTGCTCTTACAAAAAAATATAATCAATGTCCACTCTGCATCTAAAATTGATACTTTTCGAGATATTTACGAAAATGCTCGTATCACAATTTCTTTATAAAAATAAATTATTCACCAATGAGAATGTAGTTTATATAATTTTTAAAATTAAAAAAAGCAGCCTGTCAAAAATTTTCAAAAAATTCAAATATCAATCAAATATTTCAAATATTGTTAAAATTACCAACGTAGTTCTTTTTATGTTATAACATTAAAAAGGTCTAATTCGTTCGACCCCTCAAAAGGAATATTTTTCAAAATTAATGAACGTACAAAGTGACCAAATAATATAATTAAATAATAATAATAATTAAATATAATTAAATAAAAAAAAATTTTCAAAAAATTCAAATATTGGTTATATGGTTAAAAATACCAACGTAGGTGTTCTTTTATCAAATAAACCTTAAAACTCAACAAGGAATTCTAAAATGTAATAATATAGAGAGTGTTCTATTTGAAAGAATAAGGTTGACAACGACTTCCGGTATAACCAGAAGTCTTGGATTCTCGAAAATGCTCTCTTTCAGTTGTACGTGTAGGCTTTAGTATTTGCTGGTTTTTCCGAAGTTTCCAATGTATACTGTTTGATATATCGATCGATGCAGTTCCCTGTGAGACATCTTGTATGTACGAAAGCTTAATTTTTTATTTTAAAAAGTAAATATAAAATTTTTTGAAATTAATGAAAAAAGTAATATTTATATCTATTTTATAAAAGAAGAAAAACATTAGAGAAGAAACATTAGAAAGGTAGAGCTGCAGATACTGCGAATATCCTTTTTTACATAAGATAAGCTTCTGTATTTTTTCTGTTAAAAAAAGGTTTAAAATGTTCTAACAAAAATAAACCTCATATTTCATTACATTAGAGACTGGTTTATCTGTATGCAAACACTGGTAATATGTCTAAATTTTTCACAATTTTATTTTGTTAAAACTTTGCCCCCTTGAAGTAGGATTGCGTAATTAATTCCAATATTTGATTCTATCCCGGTTTACAAACTCTCAAGTCATTTCCCGAAGATATTGCTAAGGAATATATTTGATACCATCATCTGTTATTGAAACCTCTATAAAATTTAATATTTTCGTTTTCAGCTGAATTTTTCAAAGACAAGATACAAATGGATAATGGAAAAATAGATTTGGAGGCGACAAAAATTTTACGTTGCCTCGGTTTCACTTCTTGAATATACGAACATTGAATAAAGATCACCAGTTAGCTTCTTCATTTTAAAACCTTTGGGCAATTAATAATTTTGGTGAAGCTGGCTGCACCGATAAATCCTTTTGATAAGTTTTATCCGTACATGTGACTTAAAGTTAAAGTATTTTTATTTATACAAGATCATTTTTGAAAACACCTTTGCTTCACTAAATTAGGAGCAAAATGTTAAAAGAAACAAATAAAGCTCTTTTCTCACAAAGGAGAGTCTCGTAAGCTTACTAGTGTCCATCACATCGAAAGTTTGCATCAATTTTATTTTAATCGAAATCCCATACTACATTGTATGTGTTGTAGACTTCCACGGCCGACGTTTTCTTTTAAAGAATTTCGGCTTCCGGGTTGTAATAGCATAAGAATGCCGACGTTTCGCTCTCAATTGCATGGAGCTCCTTCTGGACTGCTACTGAAGATTGTTCCTGCAGCAGTTCGAGCGAAACGTAAGCATTCTCATGCCTTTACAACCCGAAAGCATAAATTCTTTAGAAGTATGCGTTTCTTTAATACAAAATATTGTCACAGACTACCGTGAGCTCGGAGTAGATACTCGCTTAAAGGACCTGTCAACTTAGGGTGCCACTGTAAACCAATGAAACTCCTGACTTCACTTTCACTCCTTGTTCAAGAACTTCCCTCGAAGTCCAAGAACTTCCCAAGAAATCCTCTCTTCTAACAAAAGTACTTGTATTTATAATCTATCTAATCCCTACTACTAACTATCCTTCAGGTGTTTGGTCTGGAGCAGCAAGCTCCGACGCCCTCGAATTGACCGAGAGCATATAATCTATCTTACACAGCGATTGTCCAGATGCTCAGTCAGCTCGAGAACACCGGTCACCGCTCGAAGAATAATTCCGTAACAATATCATAGACAATGCAAAACCAGCGGAAGACCAGTTAGCGTCTTTTCTAAAAGTAAAAGTAACAGCAAAGCGTTTACTCGCGACAATATAATTATGTAACTACATCCACCAAAAACCTCATCTAGATCTTTACAAGACAAAGATACAAGCATTTCTTTTTTCATTTTCTTGTAACCTACCATATTATTCGATCATATATTGGCTACGTCTTCCTCTATTTTACTACTAATCATTACACTCGAAGGAGAAAATCTATTTTCTATCAATTAGTTAGCGTTTATACAAGCAAAAGGAGGATGATACTCCTTTGTACCGTGTATTTTTAAATTGAGTCTACGATATATTATGTATTATAACTTTTAGGTGGCACTCATATAATTAATAATAACATGAACACTTATCATATGTTAGTTTTTAAGTTTATTTTTTGTAAATATATATTATAATAACGATGATAGATGTATAATGTAGAAAAAATGAGATGCAGAAGGAAAAAAGAAAGAAGAAATATTGATCAAATAGGTGTTAATTGCATGCATTCTATGATATTGAGAGTTTTATACACCAGAAATTTCGTTTGGAGTATATTATAGGACATTTCAGTAAGGTTATCAAATAAATATTTTTTTTCTTGAAATTCGTCAATATAGTGTTAAGAAGGAGTTCTAGGAAGCATGGGTGGTCAAGATATTTGTCTAAGTATCGAGTAGTAACAATTAAAATTAACATATTTTATTGCCTGACAGTCACTTTTTTCATTCAATTGTTAGTAATAACAATACCTTTTTTTTTGTTATTATTAAGTCTCTAAGAATTATCGTTTTCCTGTAACTTTTCATTTTGTTTCGTAATGTTAGTGATTACTTTTAATTTAGAGCACAAGCAGAAAATTATGTTACATATACCATTCCTGTAGCAAGATATCAAAATTATTATTGCTTAATAAGGTCAAAAATAATATAAAATGGAGAAAAATTTTCTTTCAGGTGAAAGCTAGAAAGAATCGAAACGTCGTATAAAGATTTTGAGTACATCAGTAGATAGAAGGTCGAAAATTGCCCTAAAAATGTGTTTTAATTTTTTTTTTTTTCTGTAAGCTCAAATAAAAGTAGAAGAGGTGAATGTTTGTTTTTTGTCTTTTTTTTCTCTGGAATTGGTTCATAACAAACACAAAATTTAGCAACTTCTCCATATTTAAACTAGGCCTCTATTTTCAGTAATAATCGAGATCTCCGTGGTGATACTCAAAAAGGAATATACCGGGTGTCTTCGGTTTTATTGCGCTGCCGATATGATGATTATTTAAATTGATACAAAATTATTGTTTCTAAGGTAGGAAATGTGCTTCCAAATGCATCTTATGATATTAATACAGGTCAACAAATTGCTCAATGATAAAAAATATTTTTTTCTAATTGGATAACAACAAACACACTTCATTTGGCCAATATCTATGCAAGCAGAAATACCAACTTTATTGAAATAAATCAAAACATTTTTGAAATATAAACTTATTAGCACAGCTAAAATGGAAATACAAATTAAAAAAACCAAAAAATACAAACATTGTTCGAACGAACGTAAATTATTACATATATATAGTTAGAACTAAATTATCTAATATGATCAAACCCCTTGCCCCGACGCGACTTACACTTCGACAAGCCTCATCATTATGAACTTTGAAATGGTCAAGATCCTTTCTCGGAATCTTTCACGTAACACTAAAAGAAAAAAGATCAAGGGGTGTCAGGTCTGGAGATCGAATTGGCCATCTTAAAGGACCTCTGTTTTCAATCCAAGAATCGTAAATCGTGCGATTTAAAAAAAAATAATTCTATTTCGTGATAGAGGATCTCCGATTGTCGCTAAAAGGTTTGACAAATTTTCAGAAAGTGAAGAATAAAGATCAGTTAAATAATTCAATTTAGTTTTATTTTCTTTAGGGTCTCCGTTTTCTTGTTTTTTCAATTAAATTCAATAAAAAAAATATGAAATCTTTCTTTCCTATTCTTCCTTTTTAGGTAGATATTTTTTGTTCATATCATTATGATGTGCATCTGGAGTCAATTCAAGAACAATGTTATACGTAAAATTTCATCAAAAAATACTAAAGTATCGGCACACACCACACCACCAAAATGTAATTAATTAATTCAGCGATGCGTCGATCCTCACGTGCAGCCGTATGATCGTATCGAAATGAGGAGCGACACATCCTCGAAACTGCTGTCCCAGCTTAGTTAATTAAATTTGTGTGGTGCGGAGTGTTCCGATACCTTAGTGTTGTTTGCCATACTACCTCGCAGTCCTATCTACTATCATAAAATGTTTACCTTTGATTTTACGAAAGATAAAGTCTTTCTTTTTTTTCTTCCTCTTTATATAGATTTTGTTTATCGTAGGAAAACACCAAATGTTCCTTAAAAAAGGAATAAAAATATTTTGCGAAACGTAATATGTAGCAATTTTACAAAAAAAAAAAAAACAAAGAAAAAGATAAACTGGAAATACTAAAGAAAGTAAAAGAAAATTAAAAACGAATTTTCAGCTAGAAAGTTGTCACCCGTAAGAGCAACATTATAAAAATATGGCCCTGTTAGACGATATTGAAAGTAAACGGCATTTTTTTTCTCTGACTAAAAAAGGTCGAGTTAGATGTTTCTCAAGAGAATATCTGAATAGTCTGAAATTATTCAATGTTAAAAAAAAAAACAAGGAAAGTCAGAATATTTGATAAAAAAATATGGCGTACCTTTAAAGAAAAAAATTTTTTCATTGGTCTAAGCCTGGGTCATCCTGTATTGACATCATAACAAGCACTTAGAAGCACATTCCTACGTTAGAGTTTCTTTTTAAAAAATAACTTTTTATCTATTCAAATAACCACCACTTCTCAATGCAAAACTTCCTTTCTTTAGCATAAACACTCTGTATATCAATCTTGCATACGTCGGAAAACACTTTCAAACAAAGACAAAATGGATAGAACAAAACACCTTCCATCTTTAAAATATACAAGGCGAATCATTTCCTTGGGCTCGGAAGATTTTACCTTTGTGAATGGAGATTTCTTAAAAAGGATTTTTTCCTGTTTCCAAGTCCGATTAGGAGCATTGGTGAAATTCTAATTGAAACCTACAGGACGTATCATAAGTTACTAGGCAGAGTTGTATTTCATTAAATGAATCCCTTCTAAATTCTGGAACAAAATCTAATAAGGTATTGAGGGTTTCATTCATTAATTTATAGAGATTGTTACATCTGTATAACATGGTTCCATTTATAAAAATATTACAACTTTGGGAGGATACAAACTTTCGAAGCATCCTTGTAAGTCGAAACACCATAACATTTACAAATGCGTAATCCTTCGATCCCATGGAAATGATGCACCCTGTATTAAAACATCGGATTGACTTAAATTCTTCTTAATACTCCAAATGCTGTATCTGGTATATAAACTAGCTACATAAGTATTTTATTGCACGAACAACAAAAATGAATTACAGAACAACAAAGACAAGGTAGAATGTAACTAATTTTACTAAAAATACATCATATTAAAGAATTTTATCGATGTTTTCAGATTAAGAAAGAATTCAATGAATATATTTAAATGATACCAATATAAATGTGCATTTTCTAGATGTGACAATTTCTATGTGCATAACATTAACTTATTATTCCATATTTTATCAAAAAAAATGTTGAAAACATTCCAGAAAAGAAGTGATAATGACAAATATGATTAAAAAAAAATTACATAATGCTACTGGCTATCTGTATAAATACGATTTTTTTCTCCTCTATTTATACAGAATGTTCTAAATTTAATTATCATTCGAAGAATATATTTATGAACAATCTGTGTATAACTTAATAAAGGTCGCTGTATAACACTTTCGTCTATTCGACAATAATTCTCAATTATCATTTCACTATTTTATTACGTCCTATTTTCGCATTTCCGCGCGATATTTACCATACTCCGTTATAATAGAATATAGCCTTTAGAAGTAATAGATTCGACGTAAACGTATTCATTTCTATCAAAGTAATTCTTCTTGGAAATCAACATTGCCATAATATTTTGTCAATTTCGTCAAATTGTCAATGAATCAAATGAAAAATACAATTTATAAATCATTATTGCATTAGATCAAAATGAAAAGCACAATCTTGGTCAAAGGTGAATATTAGGCGATCTCCATGGTATCTAATATTCATCCGAGCATGACTGTATTTATAAAATTATATTTGCCATTTTAGGCCGATTATTTTCAATATTTTCAATATTTTTCTTTTTTTTTTTAAATACTTTATGTATATTTTATTTTCTAAAGGATGATGAGAAGATTAATATGCATGAGTTGCAATTGTATTTTTTTTTTAAGTTAAATATATAAAGAAAAATGGAAGCGAATCAAAATAAGCGATTTTTATATGTTAAATTATAATATATAAGGATATGTTACTATATACATGAAAAATATACTCTAGAAATCGTTTTATAAATAAATTCGGATAACATAAATCTATTGTTTTATTCCCTCCCCTTGGGATGGAGATTAATTGAGACCACTAAAGAGGATCGTTGTTTTGATTTTGTATTTTTCAGGTGCTGAAGGAGATATCCCACGAGCACCTGTTGAAAGGTAAGTAATATTGAGTTAAACGGTTTTTCATTAATTACACTAGCCGACAATTTTATTTTTTTTTGAATAACTGTTGTAAAAATGGGTGCAAAGTTCTTACAATCAATAAGCCATCAATGCACTGGTAGATGCACAAGGTTTCAAACTACGAAATAAAAAAAGTTTTTGCAGAAATTCTCCGCATCACGACCATTCTGATGTTGTAGCTTCGCTTTATGACAAAGAATAATCGTGAAATTTCGATATACACTGCCGTTCAGAGAAGTTCGGTCGGTTGGTAAAAAACATGAAAAGGTTACAGAAACAAACGAAACTAAGAACAAAATGCAATTTTATTGCATGTACAGGTAAAAAATACAAAAATAAATAAATAAAACGTTATTCTGGCCTAATATAACATACTGAACATTATATTTTTTTTTTCATCGAAAAAACCTTTGCTGTTAATCACCGCTCGAACTATTCTAGGCATTCTTTCGATAAGTTTTGTTAAAACGGATTGTGGAATATTAATCCATTCATGTTGCAGAATATTCCGTAAATGTTCTTGTGAAGTTGGGCATATTTTTCGGATTTTCCCGTCCAGTTCATCCCACAACAACTCTATCGGGTTCAAATCTGGGCTTTGTGGGGGGCATGTCATTACTTTCAGGGTGTGCTGTTCTTCTTGCTCTTTAGATAGATCTTACATACTAACGCAGTGTGTTTTGGGTCGTTGTCCTGCATGAATGTAAAGTTGCGGCCTATTATACGCAATCCTGATGGCACTGCATGATTCTGGAGTATTGCAAGATAATTTTTCTTCCTCATTACACCCTGCACTCTGCATAAATCTCCCGTCCCAGCAAAGGAGAAACATCCCCACACTAACACAGAACTACGCCGTTGCTTCACTGTTGGCACAATGCAGTCCGGGATCATTTTTTCGGTTTTAGATCTTCGGACATAAACTCGTCGATTTTGCCCAAAAACCTCAAACTTTGACTCGTCAGTCCAAAGTACGTGTTTCCAATCCTCTAACGACCAATGTAGATGAGAACGGGCCCACTGTAGCCGTTTTGCTCTGTTGCCCCGACGCAATAAGGTTTTCCGAATGGCAATGCGTCCATGAAGATCCGCTTTACCCTACCGTTTTACCGTACTCGCCGAAACTTGTTCTTCACGGCCGCGATTGACTTCGGCTGCTATTTGTGGCGCTATTAATTTTCTATTGCGTTTGCTTAATAACACAATTCTCAAATCTTCAGCTTTTGTTGTTTTCCTAGATGCTCCAGGACGAACACGATTTTATATAGTTCCAGTTGTCCGATAACGCTTTCTGATGTCATTTACTGTTGAACTTCTCATATTTATTTTTTTAGCAATTTGTCGCCCCGAATGTCCTTCTTCAAACAGCGTAATAATGCGTGAACGTTTTTCTACACTGGTAGGCTTGCCACGTGCCATTTTGAAGTAAATTTCCTTAAAAACTTTCGCGCAAAAACGACAGATGCACACCAACACACGTTTAACAGTAAAATGAAGCAAATGTATATCTTTACGCCCGTGATAAATAAACAAGAATGATACTGCGGTATATTTCCTAAATGTATTGTTTGTTAATAATCCCCAAACGACCCGTTTCAAAAGATCGGTACTTCCCAGAAATTCTTGGAATGATAATGAAAGGGACTTTATTGTGGTTGTCGCAATATTTCTACTTTACATAATAATTTATGGGTTTAATCCCTTAGAAAAGAGTGTATGCTTAATATTTTTCTAATTTTATGTATTGATAATTGTAGACAGTGTGATATGATAGATTTTTATTGTATGACCGAACTTCACTGAACGGCAGCGTACCTCTGCCAAGTATAAAAGACTAAAAATTTGTCCGTAAACCACGTATCACCAGACTGAACTGTGGCCAACAAGGGAATATCATCCGCATACATTACAAGATAGGAACAGGGGAATATCGTTAATGTACATATAAAATAATACCGGTCCAAGTACAGATCCCTGCGGTACTCCACTTGACATTCGCGAGGAGAAGCCAACATTGTGACGAAGCGTACCGTGGTAGGAAGAAAAATCACGATATTAAGGAGAACCAACAATCACGTAGATACTGAGAGATACGTACAAAAATCTTGACATAATAAGTACTAGAATGATTAATTAGTATCAAGAATACAAACACACTTAACTGTTATATAGAGTAATTTCTTCCTTTTACGTTGGCTGTTGCCTTCTCTAATGAGAAACCAGCAAAAATTTCCCCATCATGACGGGATACCCCTTACCCTGATATCGTTTCTCCGTTTCTGCAATGTCCTGTTGGAACGTTCCCCTCGTATTTCCTAAATTAGCAGGAAAGAAATCCAGATGTGAATGCAAAAAATGAGCTTCGAGCGACATTCGGCACCTTAAATTTTTATATTTTTCAAATTATCAAATTAGCCATGATATCTTGGTAGTTTTCACTCTTTTGGTTTCCCAGAAAATGCTTGCAAACATTTTTTAAAGAAGTCCACGCTGCCAGCTCTAAATCATTCATCATGGTACGTTCGAAATTTTCATTTTCGAACAGCTTCCTAATTTGTGGACCCACAAATATTCGTTCGCGAACTTTCGCATCAGACAGCTTTGGAAACTTATCCCTTAAATATTTAAAACAGTTACCTTCTTTTAGTGCTTTTACAAACTGTTTAATTAATCCTAATTTAATGTGTAGAGGGGGTAGAATCACCAAATTAGAATCCACTAACGGCTCAAATTTCATATTAAATTTTCCAGGAACAATGGTGGTCCGTACCTGCCATTCTTTTATTTGTCGTGAACATGCTCGCGCTTTACTTTTTTAATTTTAAATTTTAGGTTAATCTTAGTAAAAACATACAAATATCATTTTGAAAATGTGACGTGATACCCTACGTTATAATACAATTTTTATGTTTAAAACAATGCAAAATACTAAAATTGTAGATTGTTAAATCAATTATAAAAATCGTGTCGGCTAGTGTAATTATCTAATTTCACATCACGTTATCTAAAAACATACAGTCTGTATACCAAATCGTCTTTAAATTTCGAACATCCTGTATAATGTTCCGTATTTTTCTGTTTTTAGTGAATGCAGGAGGTACGGCTCCTGCGTTGTTTTTTTTTTTTCTTCAATAAAATGCGAATTACTATAGTAACGACCGATAACTATGATGGGGTAGTTTAATAAACATGATTCTTAAATTAAAACCAGCCCTTAAATTGATTACTTTAGCTCTTTAGTAGTATTAAACATTTTTGAAATTCAGGTGTAAGAAGAGAATTCAAAAATGAAGGAAGAGTATAGAAGGCATGAAATTAAAAAAAAAATGGAGTAGTAAACAAAAATATATCCTCCTTTACATGGTTATAAATGTATTTTTTGCACTGTCCCTAAAAATCTACTAATTTACAATAATTCACGGTGGATAGCTTTCGTTAAAGTGCTTTGTACGAGGATAGTTTGAAAAATGTCCGGCTTTTTTTGGCAAATTCAAATTTATTTCTCAATATAGTTTCCTTGTAAGCTGATACGCTTCTTCCACGATGCTCCCATCTTTCTAATTCGTTTAAATCGTATTTGGCACCTTATTCTGTAAAATAAGCGTTTACGAATGTAATGGCCTCCTAATTCGATTAAAATCTCTATGCCCCGAAGCAGACTTTGAGTCTAGGACACAGAAAAAGTTCACCCGGAGGGGCAAATCTGGCGAACAAAGTGAGTGGTTTATCAATTCGACCCTTAATTCGTGAATTTTTGTCATGGCAAAAATGATGGAAAAAATTAAGTTAATGGCTTTTAGATTTAACTAGACTGCTCTAGTTTATGAAATATGTAGATTTAGGATTCAAAACAGGTACTTACTGGGATTAGCGGCTAAATAATTTACAGCGACTTCCTCTCTTAAATCTGAGCCTTCGCTAAATTTGTTAACTCCATCAGAGATTTAAATTAAAAAGTTTACATGAAACAAACGACGTGTAATGTCATGTAAGCTTCCTAATTTGAATCTGTAATGAAGCTAATAAAATTAGGAAAACTCAGATTTAAGAAAGGAAGTTTTTATAAATTATTTGGCCGCTAATCGCAGTAACTATCTACTTTGAATCCTCTCATCATTAAATCGCATGGTGCAAATCAGAAACTGTTAAAGGAAGCAGACCCAGTGATGCCATCAGTCCCAAATGCAGCTTCGACAAGTATTATAAAACCAAATTTGGTAATACCAAATAGAGAAGAATGGAAGAAAGACCCGCTTATAAAGACCGAATCCATCTGGTAACAGACGGCTCAAAGACAGAGAATGGAGTCGGAATCGGAATTTGTGGGATTAGACCAAAAATATCTAAATCACTAAGCGTAATTCAAAGCGCCACAATATTTCAGGCCGAAATAGTAGCAGTGCTATATTGAAGAATTAAGCCAGCCTAGTAGGTAACTATTGATCTATTGCTACCTATTTAGGTAGCGAAGGCGAAGTCGAAGCTGATGTGGGACTGCATGAATGCGCTCAATAGGCTGGAAAACCGAATTAAGGTGACCCTGGCTTGGGTACAACGGCACGAAGACCATCGAAAACAGCCCAATGCACACTGCGAGAATATACGGCAGCCACTAAGCAATGGAAAAATAAGAAATCTCAAGACTTGTGGAAGAGCATTCCAGGTCAGAGACAGGCCAAGCAGTTTCTGATTGGACACAGACCTGCATTTACAGCGGACCTACTAAGCAGAGACAGGAAGTCTGTTAGAAGAATAGTGGGGCTGCTAACAGGGAACTGAAGACTCGAGAAGCACAGGGGCAAACTGAGCCTAACAGAAGAAACATCATGTAGATTCTGCCAGGTGGAAGAAGGGACTGCCGTCCATGTGCTGTGCGACCGTACAGTACTGGCAAAACTTGATGCTTAGTGTTACCACCTTCATTGTTTTTCCTTTTTCAAGATAGTCAGATACCACATTTCCATGAATATTTCAAGAAACTCTTTCCCAGCCGATGAAAAGCCTTTGCCTTTTTCGAATCCGATTCATCCTTCACAATCCGATGTTTTGACTGTGCCTAGGTCTCAGTGGTGTATTGATTTATTAAAATTTCATCAATTGGTTCTGAGTGAGCAAGCGCCCAAGTCTTCAGTTAATACGTGACAAATGCATTCCTTCGCAACGCCCACAGCTTCTGATATATCTCTAGTCTTAATTCGACGGTCGCCTAGCACCGTTTGTTGAACTCTTCCGATGTTATCGATAGTAGCTACAGCTTTTGGCCGTCCCGACCAACCTGGTACGACCACGTTTAATTTCAGCTGGCCAAAATTTCACTGTAACAAATGATGGTGCAGAATCCCTGTAAACCACGTCCTTTTCGAGCGTATTTAGAGAAACACGATACCGATTGATATATACGACCATTGGACAACAGCTGAGAGTTTAACATATCTTTCAGCCCATGCGCAATGAGATTACCAAAACATTTTTGAAAAGTAACGCTATCTTCAGTTTGAGGCTTGGGGCTTGAAATTTGTCAGACTACCCTCGTATATTTATAAATTTTTAACGAACCTTGATTTTCAAGAGTTTTATATTTCTTAATTTGACTTATAATATGAAGTTTTGATTCTTTTTCTTCAATTTTGATCGTCTTCCGGCATCAAACTACTTAGTTTGTTTGTGGTGATCATTAGTTCCTAATGACCACCACTGATTGCTCCCTGGTGCATTGGTCAAAAATTTGAGGACGGTGTTTTCCAATCAACAAATGAACCTTCCTTGTTGAGATTTCTGTACATTTCCATCCTACGGCTGACAATTGGTAAACTTAAAACTAGTAAATCGGGACAGTGTAGCGCCATTTAGCATAAGCTATATCAGAAGATAACTCTGGTATCTTTACATTTTTCTATTAAACAAAACAATTGTTCTAATTATTTATTTTAAGATAATTAATAAGTTCTGGAACTTTATAAAACTTTTCTTACTAAATTTCTCAAAATTGGCTCAAAAATAAGATTCAATCTGTTCATCTTACCCAGAATTTAACACCTATCATTTTCGTTCAGTAGCGACACCGAAAGTGCCGATGTGAGACAGTCTCAGGACTCGAAACGATCCATCGTACCGACCTTAACCTCCATCTTCAAGAAGAAAAACGACAAAGTTAGTCACGAAGAAGACGAAGCACCGAGACAAATGGAGACCGAAGGTGTGAAATCACCTCGGGAAGAAGAACAAAAGCAACAGCAATCGGATGGACACGAACACCCCGAGTCGGAAAACAGGGAGGGCTTAGTTTACGCCGAATTAGATCTGGTAAACGTCAACTTGAAACCGGTGGTGAAGAATGACGACGAGAAGACCGAGTACGCCGAAATCGTTTATACCAATGAAAATAAGCAGCAACCTCAGGCGTAGTTATGGAGATTTTTGGGAAGATATTGTATTATTGTTTTTGTATTCTCTAGACTGTTATTATTATCGTGTGTAATGATGTAATGCAACAATTTCTGTAGGTTTAACGTTTTAATTCATGATGTACAGGTTGGTTGTTAAATAAGCAAATTTAGCAATGCATTCTGAAGAAACAATTTGAATAGCTCGGATATTAATGCAATTTGTATCCAACTTGTATGTTACCTGGTATTATTATTGTATTTCTTTTATTGTTCATACTAATTCTAATTAGTAAGATTTATAAAAGTTAATATTGGATGTACAGGAGTTAGATGAAGAAGAAGGACCAATCAAATTGGTATTACTATAAAAGGTTGTACCAAAACTATATAATACTTAATGTTATTCCGTCCAGAATATATGTCTAAAAGTATGTATATCCAAAATTGCCTTTGCTCTACTTGCAATTAGTTATAGTTGATTATTTCCTCTAACTTAATATGTTTTTTTTTTGTATTTTTATACTGTTTTTATAACAAACTATTTGTGTTCTAATAATTGTTTTATCCAAAGATATCTTTTGTTACGGATTTTTGATTTTTTGTAACGCAAAAAACACACATTATGAACAATTTGTCTATTTTTTTGTTGTCAATTTCCAGCTTAATTAGCTTCATTTTCCCTATTCACCATCAAGTGGCGATATAATTTCCTTCTCCGTATTATTCCATCAAAGTATCAAAGATAAAGAATTTCCAGATCGCAAATGTATATAACGCAAATGACAACACCTTTTAATAACTTTTTAGTATGTGATCGTTATATTTCTTTCGTGCTTATTTCATCCCTGGTATATAGGAGGGTGTCTTCTTCTGCTTTCGACGTCGGCCTTATAGGACAGAACATATAGATCTTGATCGTTTAAGAGCGAAAACTGGTGACCTTCGGCCATGTTTTTGATGATGTATTTCAATGAAGATTTTGGAAATAAATTAGAAAAGTTCAACAAACAGAAACTTGGCACATATTCAAGTTAATTTCGCCAATAACCACACAAATATTATTGTTTAAATCATCAGTTGTCTGTGGATTATTTGGGTAGACCTGGTCATTAAGAAAACTCCAAAGGAAAGAGTTTAATGGAGTTGAATCGTATGATTTTGAGGGCTAATCAATGTCACCACTTCGTGAAATTACCGTTTCTCTAGCAGCGCGGCAAGTAGTGCCGTCGTATTGGAAGAAAAAGTTATTGAGGTCCATATCTTCTAGAATAGGCCATAAATAGTTAATTAACATCTGACAACATGGTTCACCAT
Source organism: Oryctes borbonicus (assembly GCA_902654985.2). Taxonomy (NCBI): domain Eukaryota; kingdom Metazoa; phylum Arthropoda; class Insecta; order Coleoptera; family Scarabaeidae; genus Oryctes; species Oryctes borbonicus. The sequence goes on from LR736874.1 coordinate 5,780,053, forward strand.
TAACAGTTATTATTTCTCCGATCACATTTTCAAAAAAGTAAGGTCCAGGCACACCTTGGGACGAAAATCCACATGAAACACACAATCTCTCAAAGGTTTTCACGTCCCTAAAAGCAACAGTTTCGTTTATTAGCGTAATCACCAATGTGAAAATGGGCTTCCTCGCTAATATCCAGTCGGCAAGCACTCAGTGGTTTTGATGGTCCTTACGCTTCAGTTCTTGCGTCAATTGAATCTTGTACGCAGGTCTTTTATTATAATTCGTTGCAGGAATGCTCAATTCATGTGACCGATGACAAATTGAGCTCTTTGGACTTTTGGTCGCACTTTAATTCTAGGATGAACGAACAACATTTTCAGACGTTCTCGTAGTGGACTGCTGATGTATTAGAAAATCCAGGTAATGTATTCTTGGTAAAGTACCGTTGAAAAAATATGGACCGATCAGTTGGTTTCCCAATATTCCATACCAGGCATTCATGATTCACCTTCTTTGGAAATTATAGTTTCTCTCATCCGGTGTGAATGTTCAGCTCACCAGTGGTGTGAATTATGACGAATGATCGTTCCGTTGTTTGAAAAGCTGCTCTGATCAGTTCATAGAATATGAGTGCAGGGACGATTTTGCGATGCTCAATTGATGTGACCGATGACAAATTGAGCTCTTTGCACTTTCATTGTAGCATGAATGGACAACATTTTCAGACGTTCTCGTAGTGAACTGCTGACGTATTAGAAAATGCAGGTAATGCGGTCCTGGTAAAGCGCCTTTGAAAATATATAGATCGATCAATGGGCTTCCCATGTTTGAAAAGTTGCTCTAATTAGATCACAGAGTATGAGCGCAGGAACAATCTTGGGATGCCCAATTGATGTGAGTTTGGGCAATTTTTGTGTATTCTTGGAGGGCGAAACGCTGCATCATGAAACTTACAGCTTTCTAGATGACGTATGTCGGACATAAATCTTCAAAGTGGCAGCACAAATAATATAAAATTGAAATCCCCAAGTTCATCATTACAACTACCAACTTATGAAAAGCAACGCTTCCCTTCAGTTGCTCAGTGTTGACTTTTGCGGCGTTAAATTTTTACATTTGTTACAATTCTCTAAAATTCATCTACTGACGTATTTTATATTTCACAGCAGGCGCCCGCAAATCACGAAGTTGTAAAAATATATTTTTTTAAAGGCACAGATGTATTAAAAGGGTGGATTCAAGCTTTCGTGAACGCCTATAAATAACATTTACAGCAGCTCAAAATATCGGCATTCAATTTTACAATTCACGCACAGATTCAAATATAAGATCTTCGTCTCTATACCTTTGTATAGAAGAAGAAAAGCACCTTCCTCTCCAAGCTAAGCTAAGCTATCTGAAAGTTCTTATATCTGCGATTCTACTAACTATGCTTAATTATTCTATTCAGGAAATATCTGTTGTTAAATTATAAACTTCACTGACGTGTCTTGCATGAATATCTGTATATATGTAATACACATATTTTTTCTTATATTTTATAATAATGTAATAAGTAAATAGACTGGCAAAGTTGCTGCATTTGTTTCACAAATATATACAGCGCTATATTAATTAATCAATTGTTATTAGGCTAAATTCCCGAATTTCGCGAATTAAATTATATTCGATTCATTTTCAGTGCGATAAATATGTTAATTCTTAAAATATATTCATTAAAAGCGTTGTTAGTGAATATCAAATTTGTGCAAATTAATTAAATAGTAATGCCTTAAATGTAATACGCACTAATTGAAACGTAATATTCATCAATATGATATCGATTGCACGGATGTGATGCGCAAAAAACGGTACCCACATATCTGATATAGATATATCAGATTGTGTGTTACAAGGTGCGCCTTCTTTAGCAAAGTCACACATCGAAAATTATAAGAAACCTTTTCACGGGCTGCTTGTTCTAGTGACAATCATGAGATTATAAGAATTGCTTTAAGTGTCTTATGTAACAAGAAAAAAGTAAATGCACTAAAATATTCTAAAACAAAGCATATAATAAAATATTTAACGAAAGAACAATGTTATATAAAAAAAATCAAAATAAATCGTTATAATTTGTATATAATCTGGGTCTTATTTTGTTAAAACAAACAAAACAAAAGAATATCGTACTTAATTTCTTTAGATTTTAGTTTATAATCTAAGTTGTGTGTTCTATGTTCATTATGTACAGTGTGTTGTAGAACGAATCAATATATTTTGACTAAGTTTTTGATACGTTCTTTTCGTAATTTTTCGTACTAATAAATATATTTTTACATTGTTTTCTTAAGATTTTATAAGTAAATAAATAAATTATTACAATCCTCCTTAAGTCTTTTATTTTTTCCATATTCTCTATAACAATTTTCTATAAGAAAGAATTTTTGTTCTAATTGGTCGAGAGGTCCTCTTGATCTATTCTTATTTGAAAGTAAAAACCTGCCACTTAACAAAATCTATTTATGGAGAAGTTTTTATAATAACGTAAGAGTCAGTCAGGCACAGATGATAATGCTATATACGAGGGATGTTTCCGAAGCTCTGGGAATTGTCCTACGTAGAACTTATAGGCAATGCTATTTGGTGATAGATAGGTCTTGACATGTTTATGCAGCTATCAGACTGATATAGACCCGTTTTCGCAGTAACCATGGAAGACACGATTAAATCCCAAAGAGCAATAATTTTCTTTTTGTAGAAAGAAGACGTGAAAACTTATTCAGAAATTATTCAATGTCTGCAAAAAGTGTTCGGATCGATCGTTTTAAAACTAGTAGAACATCATTAGAAGACGATCCATGCAGTCGGTTAACGAAAGAAACAATACTGCCGTGGAGGACCTACTGAAAGAGGACCGACGAATGACTATTCGTCAAATTAGTGTAGGCCTAGCAATAGATACACGACAAGTTCATGATATCTTACATGATTGTTTGGGCATAAGCAAGGTCTGAGCCCGCTGGGTGCGAAGACTGTTGGGACCGGAACAGAAACTCAATAGGTCTGACACTTGTCAACTTCAAGAGCTGTTGGCCCGTTACGGTGATGAGTTTTGGCTACTAACGAAACAAGGATCCCTTATTTCAATTCTGAGACCAAAAGTCAAACCAAAGAATGGCCTAAACCAGAAGAAGGGTCTCCACTTCAGACGCGTGCTGTCCTTCCGTTGGAAAAATAATGCTTACTGTATCCTAGGATGGCAAAAGGATTATTTTTACGGATTATCTGATAAAAGGTACTACAATTAACGCAGAATATTATTCGAATTTATTATCCGGACCACTACGGCAGGCACTTGTTAGAAAACGTTCTGGAAAGTTGCATTAGCGTCCGTTATTGCATAAATAGGTAGACTGCAGAGACATTGAAAAAATTCTTTGAGGATGGCTTATAAAAATCATTTTATCGTTGGGATAAATGTATTCAGTTAAATGGAGATTATGGTAAACAACACATAAGTATCGGCACCCTCCGCACCACACAAGTTTAATTTATTATATAGTAATATAATAATTAGTCCGGGACGGCCGTTTCGAGGACACGAATGGTCCTCATCATCAACCGGTGACCGAATGTTATTGAATTATTGAAAATGGAGATTATGTAAAAAAAACTACATTGTAATATTGATTAAAATTGACAAAAACAAGAAAATTATAGCTAATTTCCCAGAACTTTGGAAACATCCCTCGTAATATAGGTGTCCAGAGCAGGAAATCTTTATCACTTTGCGAATTCTTTACTTCATGCTAAGATGTAATAAACGATTGCAACACGAACGCTATAACGAAAGGGTCGCTTTGCTCTTCCGGTGTTTTATCCTTATCTGCACCGTAAAATGGGGTTAAAGTACATCTTTATTTATAAATATTTATTTAAAACAGTTACTTCAAGAACCCTGCAAATGCGAAGCGTTGAGACTTTTTTCCATTGACTGTTAATTTTTATTAAAAAAAAAAATGCAGGTGTTCGTTTCCCACGATTGGTGTTATTTTGAACAAGCCTAGCAAAGTAAGGATTCTAAATTCGTGCATCCTTAAAACCTTCATTGAACACTTCATAAGTATTTAAAAATTCATATATTCAATGTAAAAAGAAACCAAAGGTCCAAGTACATTTTTCAGGAATTTTTAATATTGCAGCAGCTTCATTTTTAATTTTTCAATAAATGACTTAATCCAGCTTCTGGATGTTAAACTGGTCCATATTCTTCCCTTTCATATTTAAGTAAGTTTGAACCACCTTTTTAATTTCTCTATTTTCTAAATGGAATAATTAGTTGCGATGGGCAACTTTTAAAGGGGTTTCAAAGTAACCCCCGAGTAGGCAAAAACAACATCTTATTGTTTAAGTAATGCTATGCCAGGAATGGTTTAATCTGCATTTATTAAAAACCTTCTAATACATCAATAGGACCATTATATAATAGCAGTGCTGCATGGCATATTTGTAAATTCTGAAAAATTGTACTGATTAAATTTACATGCGGTTTGCCGATGAAGATTTAACGAACGCCCAGTATTGGCTGAAGAGTGCCAACGGTGATTAAACATATAACCGAAAGAGATCGAAGCTAAGGTGGATAAAGTTCATGACGCATCTGCTCCTCTGTTAATAACTGTTTACAATCGGCTAAATGAGTTTAAACGTGGCCGTATATCCAGAAAGGATAAACATCGTCCTGGACGCCCACAGGAAGTGATCACCCCCGAAATGATTGACAAAATCCAAGATATGGTTTCGAATGACTGACGAATCAAAATCCGCGAAATAGTTGAGGCTGCAAGCACATCGCGAGCTACAATGTTTTTAATTTTGCACGAAATATTGGGTGTGAAAAAAATCATTGCGAGATGGGTAGCCCGTTTGCTCTCAGTGGTGTGGTCGACTCTGAGGTTGTTTTGACGTTTTGCTATCGCATGAAGCATGAATACACTACTACACTCCGGAACAGTCAAAACAATGGGTTTCTGAAGGCGAACGGGCTCCGCAGAAGGCGACGACGGTAAAATCGGCCGGCTTTTCGGTATGCACGTGGAATATTACCTGGAAAAAGGACAAGCAATAACTGGAAAGTATTATGCGTCGTTATTGGACCGGTTGGGTGAAGAAGTCGAGAAAAAACGTCCTCATATGGAAAAGAAGAGGATCCTCTTCCATCAAGACAATGCACGGTTGCGCACCTACGCAGTTTCGATTACCGAAATTATGGAATTAAAGTTCAAATGAATACAATATCCACCGTATTCACCGGACTTGGTCCCCAGAGACTTGTTTTAATTTTTAAATTTGAAAAAATGTCTCGGCGGACAAACAGCTGCCTATTTTGAGGACCTTCCTAAGTTCCACTCTTTAGAGGGCTTAAGAAAGCTGGAGAAAGGCTTGGAAAGGTGTATAGAGTGAAATGGAAATTATGTTGAAAAATAAATAAAATGGACAGAAAATACTTTGTTTTTTTTTTTTTTTCTAAGGGCTTATTGAATGGCCCTCGGTAGATGGAACTTGAACTGGTAAACTCCAATCGACATATGTTAATAGGCATGATTTTCCTTCCATACAGAGACTATGGGAGTTTATCAAATGCAGAAAGATACTATAATTATAAATTTTCTGTTACTAGGGTTAAACAAAAATTAATTTTAATCGATTAAAATAGAGGCGGCGGCAACTATTAAGAACGGACTTCCATTCTGTACAAAGAACTAGTGAATTCAAGATTATTGTGTGCTACACAATTTATGTTTATTTAATGATGATTTTTGGGAAGAACTAGAGGCGAATAACATTAAAAGTGATAATAGCTTGTTATATAATACCGAAGCATCAAGAAATGAAGAGAAATGCTTAGGAGAAGAGAAACGAAATTATATTTGTAATCTTATAAATAATAAATGAACATTTTACACATAAATCTTCATGCTGTATTACTAAATAATTCTGGTAAAAATTGTAATTTTTCTTAATGTCGCCTTTATCTACTTTCTCCTCGCCCGGTATGGAATCGTTGCCTGAGTTCTTGCTTTTGTCTACGGATAGCTATTAAGTGATCAATTACTATTTTTGACTTTTGACGATTGTTTTTGAACACTTAATAACTCAATTTTCTTGGTCTTTCATAGCTTCAGGCTCCCTTTGCTGAAATTTTTGTTATTTCTCTCCGCAGACGTATTTTTTTTTAATTTAAGACATTTCATGGGCCCCCCTACAGATATGTGTTCTTCATACTTATCCGATATCATTTCTCTTGCCACATCTGTCCATTCTAACTTTTTCTCTTCAAAATCTACATCTTCAAAATCAGTACTGCCATCTATTAAAGTTTGAGTAAGAGATAGAAAATCGGGCCAACCTTTAATGAATCCGGCGTATTGAAATCTACAAATAAAGCTGTTAATTGGAGAGATATAGGAAAATTAAGAAAATGACGAAAGAGATCGTCCCAATTTCCAAAGAGGTACCTCTTTGGAAATTGGGACGATTTGACGATTTCAAAAATATTTTAAAATATTTATTTTGAAGATGGTTCCTTATGCAGTTTGACCTGCTGATCACAGGGATTAGGACCATTTTGCGGTAACTTCCATGGTTTTTGAGAAATTTGAGTTTGAATGTCATTATTTTGCAACAAATTTATTTTGGTAAAAAGTGGTTGCGCTACGAATATGAGAACTTGTACAAATTGGAGGTACGGTAAAAATCAGTATTTAAGACTTTTATGTCAAAAAGAACTAATAATAATTTCCTTATTTTTACTTAGGCGGACAATGTGAAATGAAAAAAAGAGATGTAGGGTGGCGCTGATGACTTATAACATCGCAGATCTTTCGTTGTAACATTACAATATAATTAGCACAATATATGAGGCCGTTTCATTTGTATCATCCTAATAAAAATGCTTTTTGTTTGAATTTTGAATCTTTTTTAAAGTACGCGTTTATTTATGTAAGAAAAAATCATCCCTGGATTCCATCAGATGATTTTTACGCGAAATTGATAATTTTTGAATTTTTAATAAATTCCAACATAAAACCAAATGTTTGAATTTTTCGTGTTTTACTTTAAGTCGCCATTGAAGACATGTTTTTGAATTAAACGGACTCGAAGAATCGATTCCGGCCACCCTCATTTACCTATCTCGTATATTTTTCGAATTACACCCTAAAAAATGCTTAAAATTGAGATCAAAGTGATTAGTGCTCGCTTATATAACAATAATTAATACAATCCGATATTTCGATATTTATGATGTTACATAAATTTTTCTCATCTATTGTTATGGGTTCTTCATTTTTATCTCTAACTATACCTTAACAAATTTTATGGACAACACAGATCTGGACACTGACATCGTTAGACATATCATACGTTAACCATTTTTTACAATTCGAATTCGGAGATTTCTATTTGCGCTGAGGCGACTATATTTCGTGCTGGTTCGCTTTCTTCTAGTTCGGAATCCGCATTTTCACAGTGTCAATGCTTGTCAATCGAATTCACTATAAATCAAACGTACCGAAATATTATTGGGCACGGTTAATACAAGATAATTGTCCAGATTCGTCTTACTCGACAATCCCGAATTAAAAACCGAAATAATAGCGTCCTATTTAACGAATTATCAAACTAATAAGAGATGCGGTTCATATCTCTTTGCTATCTTCATCGCTGTCACTTTCTGAACATCCTGCCCAATGTCTAGTGACAAAATTAAAATAACATCAGCGAAGTCGGTTGTTTCTAGTATATTCCTCCCCCAACACGCAAATAATTCTAAACTATAACCACACTGAGAGCTACAACTGGTTGCCATCGCAATGGGACTTATTCAGAAATAACACATACACGCCAACGTTTTTCGTTTGACGTTTGAATTTTTTCAACGTAAAAACGTTGGAGAAACGCCAACGCGTTATGTTCCTCTTTTTACCAAACCTCCCACATTAACTACTCATGATCAAAATTCGCAAAAGGCATGGACGCAAGGCTGGTGATTCTTTTGCTATACGTTGCGGCGATCCGCAGCAACAACACAACTGAGGAGATCAGCAAGACCAATAGGACAGATGGGATCAGCGAGACCAAAAAGACCAACAAGACCTGTGAAGATGTCATCGAGGTGGCGAAACGTATCGGTTTGATTAACGACAGCGCTGATTTCAGACTGGATCTAGCGGCCGACAATATGTTAACGCCGAAGGAGACGTACGTGTTCCTCGCCACAGGGGAAATGGATGCGCTGACAGTAGGATATCCTGCTGTTTTAATCAATTCAGATACGCTGGTCACATTTGCGGTCCATGCGATAGACGAGCCTCTGATTTGCGACTCACAAATCTGCGCCAAAGTCAAAGAAGTTGAGTCGTACGAGAACTACACCTTCTGGATGCTGGACGCGGCTATTGAGAAGCATATGTTGAGCTTTTTCAAGGGAGATCTGGAGGGTGGAGGCTGTAAATTGAACAGGAATGAAGAAGAGGCGAATTTAACGAAGGTCAATATTTTTTTTATTCAAAGTAATTTTGGTAAGAGCATACGTTCTCTTGTATCACCCACAGGTCGAGAATACGACGAACCGATATTATTGCGAAAGGGATTGCATGGAGCACGACATAGTCATCTGCAGCGAGCAAATCGCTGGCATCTTGCAGAATTTGCCAGACGAAGACCATACCTTCATCTTCCACAACATCTCCGACATCCTGGAGGCCGGCGGTTTCGCCGTCCAGGACAGCAATGTGGGCGCGATGAGGGTCAAAAAACCAAACCGGGACCACGTTTTCATGCTTCACACCGGCGATAACAAGACCAACGAAGTTCATCCGGTCGCCCTGATCAATCCCAACACCGTCATCAGCTATCACGTCGATAATACGAAGAACGCCGAAATCTGCGACGCCATCAACTGCACCAAAGTGGACAGGCACGAGACGCGGGGGAATTGGACGTTCTGGACCGCGACGAATCTGCACATCAAAGTGCCTAAGTTCTTCGGCGGTAATATTACAAGGGCGGCGTGCAATTTGAACCGCAGCAATCGCAAGACTAAGTTCGCGCTGGTCAAATTCAAAGAACCCGAATACAAATGCAAGACGGATTGTGAAGGATACGATGTGGTGCTTTGCGATAACTTGATCGCCGGCATTCTCGCCAAAACGCCTAACAACAGCGACGTCTTCACCTTCTACGACATTCGGACGATCCTCGAATTGATGGAGATCAAGTATACGATGAGAAAACGTAAGATTGGCAAGCGGGATGTTAGCGGAAAGGAAGAGAACATGAAAAATCTTGTTGTGGAGCTAAAGATCAACGTGAATGGGGAATGGATGAAGATCCACGGTGTCTATATCAAGGAAGGTACTTGATTATATCATTTCTGATTGTAGAGAAGTTCTTGATAAATTTTATAAGAATGAAGACTTCCTTGAATTACGAATACCTTTCTTCAATTATATAATTCTTGTATCTTTCATAAAGATATGGTAGCGACCTACTTGGTAAAGGACGCCAATGTTGGCGAGTCTTCGATCTGCGAGGACAAGAATTGCGTGAAGCCCGACGTGGTGACCAGCAAGGGGACCTTCACCTATTGGATCTTGAAGCCGCTCGCTCGCAAAGATAAGCCCAAACCGAAATTTTTCCAGGGCGACATCTCCAAGTCCACGTGTAAATTAAATCGCGCCAATCGAAGGACGACCTTCGAAGTAGTCCGACCCGAACAACGACTGTACACGTGCTCGATACGATGTAAGGACAAGGACATTGTCGTCTGCAATGGGAAAACTGCGGGCTTCATCACGGCAACGAAACACAACCGGACGTTTGAATTCCACGAGATGGCGAAGGTGTCGAACTTACGTTTTTTTTTAATTTTTAGCAGTAGCTTTTTTAGGTATCAGGATGGGAAAAATAGAGGTGAAAGATAGTAAGCAACTCTATCAGAAAAAATCAGTACTCGCTCTCTTTTTACGTCATCCCTCTTTTGCGGATTATTTCAACGTTGTTCTCGTTCCAATTTTTCCATAACTTTCCCCTTTATTTTTCTCCCATTATTCTTTTCCCATATCAGTAACCAACTTCCAGTGCTGCCACGAAACTATTAAATTTAATATGCAAACCCTATTTTTGATACAATCCCAACATCACTCGAGACGACCATCATCGGTAACGGCTGTGCCCTAATGCAGTTTTCCTCTTTACTCAGGTGTTGAACGCGGCGGAATTTAGCATCGACAGGAAACTAGGCGCCGTACCGATGGAAAAACCGTCGCCCACGACTACGAAGATGCCGATGAAACTCACAGAAGACATCGACATCGAAGAGACTGATGTTACAGTGATAGATACTAACGAAAGCGCCGAAGACAGCGAGGAGACGACCGACAAAGATGTCGCGGAACACACAATCGCCACGGAAGCGCACACAGAGACAGGAGAAGAAGAAGACGAAAAGACCACCAAAAAGCTTTATAAGCCCCATAGAACTCATAAGCCCATTAGACCTCACACGAAGAAGACCACAACCACTCTATCATCGACCGATAAGGATAAAGATGCGGAAGAAGAAAACGAAAAGACCACCAAGAAGCCTCATAAGCTCCATAGGACTCATAAGCCCATTAGACCTCACACGGAAAAGACCACAACCACTCCACAATCGACCGATGAAGATATAGATACGGACAATGATGATGACAAGGATACAGATACGGATGAGAACGAGAATGAAGGTGATGATGAGGATGAGGATGAGGATGATGATAACGATGACGATGAGGATGAGGATGAGGATGAAGATGATGATAAAGATGATGATGATGACGGTAAGGATCACGATGGGAGCGGCGCTGAGTATGAGGAGGAAGAGGGAGAAGACATAATGCGTATGTAATAGCTCCTTTTTACTACATTTTCTTCGTTCAATGATTATTGTCAAGCCTCCGATTGGCAAAAAAAAAACGTTGCACTCAATGGAGGCCAGTGAGTGGATTCAATTGTTGACAAAGCTGTTGTCGATTTTGTCAATTACTGCATTGACAGCAAGGGTCATCTAAAGTTTTAATCTGTTTTTTTAGCAAAACAGAAAAATAAAAACAAGTTTTGTCAAAAAATTGGATTTCCTTTCTTTTTTTTTCCATATTATTTATTAAATAAATTTAAAGAGCTATGCATGTCCAGAAGTGAATATTAACGCCCTTTTTTTTGTCATGTACAGCTGATGAGCCGCAACCAACGCCGATATCCGTTCCTCGTCTTAGTGAAAAAGAAACCACGGAAACAACTCAAGTATCAGAGATGACCGAGCAAACGACTGAAACAACCGAGGAAACGACACTAGAAGAAACAACTACAATCGACGCCCTTACCACAATAATCGCGATTAAACCAATTTCCTTACCTACCCAACGACCGCACGTCGTGATCGAATGGGCGAGAATCACCCAATACCTAGGAACGGTAAAGACCATAAACGATGACGGTAGCAGTCAGGGAATTCCTGCAGTATTAATTGAAAGCGATACGGTGGCTTCTTTCCAAGTTGAAAATGTGGACGGTGCGAGCATATGCTTCAGCGATACCTGCGCCTACCCCACGAGCGCTGTGGACATGAAAGGCGTAACGTTGTGGAAAATCAAGAAACCTCGTAACGACACCCCAGAGGTGTACTACTCGAAGATGGACCAGGTGGGTTGCACCAAGAATATGGACCAGGAATACGTGGAATTCCTGCCGGTCATGCCCGAGGTCTACGCTTGCTCGCCTAGGTGTAAAGTGTCCGATATAATCTTTTGCGATGGCAAAGTCGCCGCTATCGTCACAGATGAGAAGATGGAAAACGTGGGTCGCCTAGAGATGATTTCAGATCTACTGACGATAGGCGCTAAACGCAGTAAAGATACGGCCGCTGGTCCAGAACGTAGTCTAAGTCCCTCTTCCGAAAACGAAGAGCCCAGTGCGAATATCACTTCGCCTAAAAGGGAGGATGCTATCTTTGTGAGGACAAGCAGTACTCAAGTACCTGTGCTATCCAGCTTTGCGTCTATTGTATCTATTGCCGTAATTGTAATGTCTAAATTATTGTAATAATATAAATGTAAATAATAAACAAGGGCGTTTGTTTCTCTTTTGTTCTCTAACACCACTTTATTCTCAACAAAAATACTTCTTGTAGGCATATAATGGATGGGAATTCTTTCTACGGTATTCAAAGATAGAGAATAGAGAATTTCTCAGAAATAAGTCCTGCACGGCATAAAATTATACGCGAAGCTTTCTGGCTATGAACCAAAAAAGAAAAACACGAAAAGCAATCTAGCCTGATTCTGTTGCCTGTTTGAGTACTTTCCTTTCGTGAAACTCTAAATTGCTTTCTTGTTTGACTCCTGACTTTTACGCCCCAAAGATATTTGGCTAAAAGAAGGAATTTTCTAATAGGAATCGGGCTTTCTACCATTAGATGGACCCTTACACTCGATACACGGATAATGTACAAAGTCAAGAAGAGATGTGGGGTGACGCTGATGATTTATAGTTTTGTAGACGTTTCATTCAGCTCAATGTAGACTTCAGAAGACTTCAGACTGAAGATTCCGTATAAAATAAAAATAGAATTCGTGTAGAATGAAAATAGAATTCGAATAGAATGAAAATCGAATGCGAATAGAATCCGTATAGAATAAAAATAGAATAAAAATAGAATCCGAATAGAATCCGAATAGAATCCGTATAGAATGCGAATAGAATGAAAATATAATTCATATAGAATGAAAATAGAACTCGAATAGAATGTAAATAAAATCCGTATAGAATAAAAATAGAATCCGAATAGAGTCCGTATAGAATGCGAATAGAATGAAAATAGAACTAGAATAAAATAAAAATAGAATGCGAATAGAATGAAAATAGAACCCGAATAGAATGGAAATAGAATCCGTATAGAATAAAAATAGAATCCGAATAGAATCCGTATAGAATGCGAATAGAATGAAAATAGAACTAGAATAGAATAAAAATAGAATGCGAATAGAATGAAAATAGAACCCGAATAGAATGAAAATAGAATCCGTATAGAATAAAAATAGAATTCGAATAGAATCCGTATAGAATGCGAATAGAATGAAAATAGAACCCGAATAGAATGAAAATAGAATCCGTATAGAATGAAAATAGAATGGAAATAGAACCGGAATAGAATGAAAATAGAATCCGTACAGAATGAAAATAGAACTCGAATAGAATGCGAATAGAATGAAAATATAATGCGAATAGAATAAACATAGAATCCGAATAGAATGCGAATAGAATGAAAATAGAACCCGAATAGAATGAAAATAGAATCCGTATAGAATGAAAATAGAATGGAAATAGAACCGGAATAGAATGAAAATAGAATCCGTACAGAATGAAAATAGAACTCGAATAGAATGCGAATAGAATGAAAATAGAATGCGAATAGAATAAACATAGAATCCGAATAGAATGCGAATAGAAT
>LR736874.1:5793576-5836006 GCA_902654985.2 Oryctes borbonicus
AATAAACATAGAATCCGAATAGAATGCGAATAGAATGAAAATAGAACTCAAATAGAATAAAAATAGAATGCGAATAGAATGAAAATACAATCCGCATAGAAGAGTTCAGTTACATGTTTTTGAGTATATCGAACTCTGAGAATCGATTCAGTTGCTTCTGTGCTTTTGAATGGTCACGGCAGGGATTGTTCAACATGTTTAGAAAGCGACAGCGAAGAAATACAAGTTGCGTCTTTTGATTGCTTGAAAAATAGTCGCTATTAATTAATCTAAATTATCCGGAGAATTTAGGCAATTGTCTTGTATTATCTCTGCCGAATAATAAGATTTTAGTACGTTTGATTTAATGTTTATGACAAATTATCATGGCTTTGGGAAACCATCAAAGTTTCGATTATATAAAACGTCAATACACATCAAGAATTAATTGATTGACTACATTAATGATGAATTCACTGCGACATACATTGACAGGCTGGATTTACAAGATGCAAGATCTGGACACGGAGTGCTCCCATACAGCTGGCTGCGCTGACAACTTGCCGATATTGGTAAGCAAAGCATACTTTGTGAGCATATGACGCTAAGGAGTCAGTGCAACAAGACGAAGATGGTCCTATTCATAAGAAAAAGACAGATAAGCAGGGCGAATAACTTTCTTTATTAACGTACCGTTTATCTTTAGCTCGGAAGTCAAATACCTTGGCATCATCTTCGACAAAAGGCTACCGTGGACTCAGCAAATCGACCATAAGGTCAACAAAGCCAGTATTGCGTTATCGCACCAGTGCTAACAGCTTAATGGACCATACAATGTCAGTAAGAAGTCTTTTGAGGTTATGCGTCTTTTAAAAAATATGTGAATAGAGAGAAAAGAATATTTGATTTCTGTGAAAAATAGATCTCAGCTCTCGAATTTATTTGGCGTTCGAGAAGAAGCAACTATTGTTTAATATGTTCCAAAAAAACGGTATTGGCGAATCCTCTAAAGAAAATTGAGATTCTTACTTACTATAATAGGACTCCAACAAATCCTTCTTTTCTATGATGAATATTTCTAAAATAAGTCCTCAAGTCATATATATTGCAAAAGCTGCTAAATAATCGGAATTTATTTTATAATAATTATCTGTTTATGATAGATTTTGCTTTTGCTCTTGTGAAGAGTGGAGAGATGGGCAAGATACAATTATTAGCATTGTAATAGTTATTTATATCGATAGCATATAGAATTCGTGGGCAATCTTCGCTTCCAACAAATTAAATTTATAAAATTTGAGTTTGTTGAAAAATTACATTTATTAATTTAATCCTAATTAGCTTACGAGAGTGGTTCCAGAAGTCCTTAGAAAATCTAAGAGATGGCGTTCGTAGTATCAAAAATCGTTTGTGTCTAGTTAGGATTAGTAAACAGCTGCTATATCCATCACACGGTTTCATTTTTATTGTCGATTTAAGCAAAGAATTTTGTTAAATAAACAAAAATTAAAGTTGAGAAAAGTGAGTTTTGAGCGGTGATTAGACACCTATATTTAAAAAGCTTAACAGCGAAAGAGAACAAGCCTGAGTTGGAAGTAGATCATGGCACACCTGCTACTGTGTTAGCAAATATTTGCTTAGGTAAATGAGTTTAAACGTGGCCGTACATCCACGGAAAGTGAACATCGTTCTGGATGTCCAGTGGGAGTGATGTGATGGCCTCTGTTTTTTGGAATCATCTGCACCGGTTACTTGAGAATAGGGCAAATAATAACTGAAAAGTGTTATGCGTCATTATTGGACCGGTTGAGCGAAGAAATTGAGACAAAACGTCCTTATTTGAAGCAGAAAAAAAGACCCTCTTCCACCAAGACAATGCACGGATGCACATTGCGCAGTTTGGATGGCCTAAACTATGGAATTAAAGTTCGACTTAGTACATCTATCGTATTCATCGTGACTTCTTTTTATTTCTAAATTTGAAAAAATCGCCTCTTTTGGGGAAAAGTGTAAAAGTAAAATGGAGATTATGTTGAAAAATAAATAAAAACCTATAAAAAAGACTTCGTCTCTCTAACTTTCTATAAGGACTTATTGAACGACCTTCGTATACTGCGTATGCTATTTTTTTGTACTTCATCCAATCGTCAGCAAACGCTGATTTTAGTAATCTATCCTTCCATTCTTATTTCACGAGATTTTTGAAACTCCATCTATCTTACATGTTCGTAATGTTTCTCCTCTTTTTTAAGAAGTTGCATTTAAATCCTGATTTTTTTTACAATAAGATTGGTCCTACGTTTAAATATTAAATGGCGCATGTGTTGAACACTCTCTGAATAAGTTCATTGTATAAACTTCAATGAGCAATGAGCACTTCATTTCTTTGCCTAAAAAAACTTCACAACAGCGTTACCTACACCAAATGGCCATTTCACCCCCGCGGAGACAATTACCTGTCTTAGATAAACCATGTATATGATCACAACCTACTCCAAGTTAACCAGGCGTCAGGACTGCTCCCGATGCTCAAGTTCACTTTGGAAAACATTTTTTTCACAATTGACAGTGGGATACTGCCAAACATGTAGAATGTCAAATCGAGGTACATTCGGTGTTATTTTGTATTAATGCGCAAAATTCGTCGAAAATGAGATTAAAACCGTTCCTATTCCTATTGTTCGCGTTCCTGCTCCATCTGCCGACCGTCCCTTCGACGAAACGTCTTCGAAGCCGCGACAAGACCGCGCAAAAGCATTCCCAGGCCAAACCGATCGAACGACATGAAGCGCAAGCGAACGCCTATCACATCAAAGGCAAGCTTCGGAAGCAAACGGTCGTTCGTCCAGCTGTCTTGATAGACGGGAACACGCTAGCTTCTCTCACGATCCATGGAATCGAACATCCGACAGTTTGCGATAGGAAAAAATGCTTCTCTCCGAAGGAAATCCAGAAGCAAGCGGTCTTCACTTACTGGACGGTGAAGTCGAAGCTACGCAAGGGAAAACCGACTTTCTTCAAGGGGGACATCGCTAAATCGCAATGCTTCCTGAACGATAAGAGCCGCAAGAACAAATTCAAGCAAATCGTGCGTGGTAAAAACGAGTACACCTGTAGCGCGAAATGTAAGCAACACGATGTCGTGGTGTGCGATGGTAAGATCGCTGGTCTGCTTGCGAAATCCAAGAAAGCCCATCGGTTCGTCTTCCACAACATTACCCGCATAGTAAAAGCTCGCGAAACAAAAACTAAAAAGCGTAATAAACGAAAAGATGAATTTGATGGTATTTACACCGTAAAATCAAATGGAAGACCAGATTTTTTCGCCGTGGCCGTTAGTAAGGTAGCGCTGGTATCCTACAGATCCCCAGACAATAGAAAGTTTCTCAGAAATGAGATTAAGATATGCGGCAATACAGGATGCATGGCTCCTTTAAAGATTGCTAACGAATCACCCTATACGTTTTGGAAAATTACTAAGCGTGCCGGTAAGATGAATTTCTTCAAAGGGGACTTAACTAAAGCCAAATGTATGGCGCATAGAAGAGATGGGAATACTCCTTTGAAGCTGGGTAATGTCAAGAGACGCGAGTACCTTTGCCGAAGCCATTGTAAGGGATCTGATGTGGTGATATGCGATGGTAAAATCGCAGGATTCCTCACAGAAACCAAGAAGAAAGGTTTATTCATTCTGCACGAAATCAAAGCAATACTACAGCTCTTAAAAAGGAAGAGAACCACGATTAAGAAGCGTAAACCTTCAAAATCGCGCCCGCGCAAAAGCAAACGAAGTCCAGACGATGAAGCACCACCAGCGGAAGCCGCTGCCGAAGCAACTGCGGCGCCAGCAGAAGGAGCAACAGAAGCAGCCGCACCAGCTAGCGAAGGTGGTGAAGTTGCTGAAGGTACTGGAGCAGCCGCGACTGCGGTAAGCGGAGTATCCGTTACCGAAGGTGCTGAGGGTGCCGGAGGTGGTGAAGGTTCTGTAGGTACTCAAGGTGGTGAAGCTACTGGAATTACTCAAGGCGGTGAGGTTACTGCGGGCACCGAGGCTGAAGCTGGTGAGGGCAGCGGAGGTGGGGCAGCCGGCGAAGGAAGTGGAGATGGTGTTGGTGGTTCGGGAGAAGGGAGCGGCGAAGGAGGTAGTGGTGAAGGTGCCGGAGCTCCCGGTGAAGCTGAAGGGTCGGGCAGTGGTTCTGGTGAAGGTTCCGGAGAGACAACAGGTTCTGGAGAAGCGGTACCTGAAGGTTCTGGAGCAACTAGTTCCGGCGAAGGTTCAGGTAATAAGCGTTTCGTTTTTGACACTTTCATAGGTATCTTAGGAACCATGGAGTACATAAAAAATCTGATGCGTTTCGAAAAATAACAACAGATCAGCGCTACTGCAATCGATATCCAAGCTACGATGTAACATTCAAAATTGGTAGTCCACTGGTAAGAGGGCTTGTTCCTAACTGAGGCAGAATTGAGAATTGAGAATTGAGAATTGTCGCTCTTGACCAAACTGGCCTGAGTTCTACGCAATTTTCTGGGTTTCCTAAGACCGCTTTACTGTAATGGGAAATGGCGAGGTCGGGACAAAAAAAACTGGACACCGATGCTGCCTCACGAGTGACTGCAATCGTCTCTCTAAGTACCCTTTGACGTAAATGTCGGAATTAATTGTGGTCGTGGCGGCGAAAGATTGGCTCCATTTGCCACAAGTGCAAACAGCTTGCCAAACAAGGAACTTTCGGGAAAACTCGTTTGGTATAGATTGCTCGACTAGGAAGCTATAAAAAATCGTCTCAAACATAGATTTTATCGTTTATATAATGCCATATTATTTATTTTGGGTAGTTAACACAAAATTGTCAAATTCAGTTTTATTTCTTAACGTAAGGCGTCTCTTTAATCCGTTCAAATCGGAGTTGGTATTACTTCATCCACGGGAGTCGCCCTTCCTCTTTCTCTAAACATTTTTCGATTAATCCTGCTAGGTGAAGGGCTCACGACAGAACAAGAGGCCACCGAAGTAACCGAAACCGTAGCGGAAACTGAAGGTGACACAGAGGAGGTGACCACGATTGAACCGCAAACGGAAACACAACCGCTAGAAGAGACTGAACCGGAAGAAGAGCCGACTACCGAAGGGGGTGCAAGCGAAGAAGGCGAATACACGCAACCAGGCGAAGAAGAGATGACGACGGAAGCCGTGACCGAAACCGAAGGCAAAGTCGAGGAGACCGAGGCAACTACGCAAGAAGAGACCACAACGGAAGAAGAACCACAACAAGAGGAAACTACTACCGAAGTGGTTACCGAACGTGAAACGACCGAGGAAACGGAGCCGGAAACAGAACCGGAAACGGAACCGAGCACCGAGGCGGAATCTAGCGGCGAAAGTTCGCTTCCCGGCGACTACAGTGAGGCTCATGGTGTCACGCTGCCGGACGAAGGTGGCGATGATGACGATGATGATAATGATCTGACCACCCCGAAGTAAGCCGATATAAAACTACATTTTCTTCTTCTTCTTTCTTATTTTTCTTAACCGCTGGTGTGCCCATTCCATCTAGTCGTGAAAACGTTCCTCAGACTGGGAGAAGGCTAATAAGGTTTTTGTAATATTAACAAGTTTTCTCGTTCGCAAAAGAGGAGATTTTGTTTTTCCTTCAATAAAATGGAATACCCTCCTTACAAAGTTTAGTTTTTCATGTTCCTCTTTGGTTGTTATTGGATGTGCATATATTTGATTTTTAATGTACCCCCAAACGTAAAAATCCATGGTTGTTAATAAGAACATTACATTCAACAACTGTCCCACGGAACCCGTATTCTAAGGAGAAGCTCCATCCATACCAAACATTCGCAATTTCTTCTTCTTCGGTTTAAGGCTTTCATCACAATGTTTTGCAAAATATGCAAATACCCTTCCCCAGTTAAATTTGGCGGTACAGCGTTTTCGGCAAACTTAGCTTTACCATATTACCATATTATCAATCTTGTGACTTCTTCATTTCCTTGAGATTATTTGAAGAAGCATTCGGAAAACTCTGTCCTTAAGATAGGATCTTCATTGCGTAAATGTTAAACTTGATGATATTTAGGTGGTTACCATTTGTATCCTATGAATTCTTGTCGAGCAATTTCTGCGTCCTTCAGCGAGTTTGTAGGGTACGCTACGAAGTATCCAAGTATCTTTGTATCGTGGTCGTCAACATACAACTTTCGTTTTGTAATTTTTGGCCGATGAGCTCTAATTGCTCATTCATTATTATTAGCCACTGTACAACTACAAGAACAAGCAAATTGGTATTACCAACACGTTAAACGATTGACAGAAACTTCTTATGCCATTGTTATCATATGCGACGAGAATTGATGAAAAACGTTGCTGATCTCCTCCATAATCAGCATAGTCTATAACAAGGAACTTTATGATATCCTCAGTACAATGCGATTTATCCAGCGCAGCAAAATAAATGGAAATTCCGACTAGGGCGCCTTCTCTTGTCAACTTAGACTTTGTCATTTGAAATGAATCTTGGAGAACAAAATTTTTGTTCTAAATTACTCGAGGAATGAACCATCTTTTATCTCATGCACTGGCTGTACACACCGTATAACTTTCTGTGATAACGAACCAAATTCTTTATTCGCAGAGATTTTGTACTACCGGAAGTATGGACTACGCGTGATGTGGTATACAGAATAGATTGGGTAAAGAGTACGTCGACAACCCCGAAAAAAGCTGAGGACGAGGACGTAGGTGTAAGAACAAGCAAGGCGATGCCGTCTAGCCTGTCCAGTATCTTGGTGACCGTGCCAATCGTCTTGATCGCCAAATTCCTTCACTAATAAGCGCCTAAATGAATAAATTTCGTGTGGTCCAAGTTTAACGTTGTTGAAAAAAAAAATTACTGTTGAATTGTATCGCATCCAAGACAATTTAAAATTTGTAATATTTTCTATTTTGTCCGAGGAAATTAATAAATTACATGTGCATTGAGTGTCTTTAGTGTATTCTTGTGTATTATTCATAATTATTGCTAACTTACTTCAGATCTTACATACACGGCAATGAAAAGGCAGGCCTAGAGCAGCAAAGAGAGGCCCAATGAAACATTGAACATGAACATTTTGAATCTGCTTAGTTTGTGGTATGCAGCTAACGTAATCTCATCCTGTGACACCCTATAGAACTCACTAATCTATTTTATGTTAGGTACAATTCCGTTTCTTCTGTGAGAAAGTTTCAATTTTCTTTTTTTTTTGTCAATACCAAACATTGAGCTTTTTCGCTTTCAGTCACGAGATCTGTGCAAACAGAACTTTAGTTGATTCGTTCGTATCTCTTTTGTCGAAAGCCTGGAACGTATTCTTCGTATAACGCGACTTCTGCCGCTTCCCTGCTAACAAGAAAAAAACACGAATAAATACGTCTGGAACTTTCCCCCACCACCGAAAGACGGCTACCGAGTTCGCGGGCTATCACAGAACCACCGCCAGCCACCTGAAAAGCTGCACGAATACGCTCTCTCCGACATTCACTTGTTCGGCAGACGCGCGCGTAACAACTACGCTAGCCCACTGTACGATCTCCTATTGG
Organism: Oryctes borbonicus; assembly: GCA_902654985.2. Lineage (NCBI taxonomy): Eukaryota > Metazoa > Arthropoda > Insecta > Coleoptera > Scarabaeidae > Oryctes > Oryctes borbonicus. The sequence continues at coordinate 5,801,147 of LR736874.1, forward strand.
ACTTCGTCGTTCGCTAAAGGACCGGTTTGAACATTTTAAAATTGCCATCTAGATATTGGTTTACTTCTGTCCATAGTTCTTGGTTCATTTGTTTGTTTATTTCGATTCTTACAAATACCGTGCCACGATGTGGATGTCCAGCGACTATCGTAGCGGTCGTCATTTGTTTTTGGCCATCGTCGCCGTGGCCTGTTCGATTTTAATCGTGCCGACTGAGTGCGGTAGTTGTAGGGAAGCTAAGCTTTGCTGTCCCGGTCGCGATTCGTCCTGCGTGGTGCAAAAGGCTCCCATCAATGCTATCATCGAGGATCTCAGTGATAAGCCGTGCTATTGCGATCACGCCTGTCTCAAGCTCGGCGATTGCTGCGAGGATTTCAAGGATGCTTGCGGCGGTAAGCCTATTTCGAAATGAATCTTATATATCGCGATCTTGTGGATTTTGGGGAATTTTCGGATTCTTCTTTACGAGCGGTTTCGTAATAATTGCTGTTGTAAGCCACAATATAGACATGTGTTGATGGTTGCTTTGAGTGCATCGATTTGAATGCAACTCGGGAATATTTTTTTGCGTAATAAATACTGAGCAATCTTTTTTTTTGGGGGCATATTTAATGTAATTTTCAAAACAAATTCGTTTATGTATTTAATGAAGTTTATTGATATTAAAAACGGGATATATGTATATTAAAAACCTTGAACCTGAAGATGGACAATTTATTAATAATAATTTGCAATTTTGTTTCAAGTCTCATTCACTTAGGTTAGTTTCAAGCTACCCAAAAAACTTAATTAATTTGAACAAATTGATCAATGATAACAATGCATTTAGGTTATATATTCCCCAGCAAGTATTCAATCATGCTACGTGCCCATCCCTTCAATCTCATCTCGCCTTAAAGCCTCAAAATACGTTCTCTTCTTTAACAAGTTTTAATGAAACATTACACCATTACTACTAAAACACAAGGAATTGAAGAATTTTGATAAACTGTAATAGAGAGCTTTACTGAAGTTACTTCAGGAAAATACAATAAAACAAATGAGAGCATCTCGAGCAATACACCAATAAGATTCGGATTCAAAATACAAGACAAACTCACACCACTTCAAGTTTACATAACGCAAATAATTTTTATTCGAGCACTTCACCGTTTCAATATTTCCCGTACCTTGTTAATTTAACTTCGTTCTCAACTTCGCCACAATGAAGATAATGGTGAAACCGAAAGGAAAACAACCGAGGAAGGATTAGCGGTCGAAAATTAAATTGTAATTAGGTGCTTCCGTAACTTTTTCCTTTCCCCGGTTCGAGGCAGGCGAAAGAAATCTGGCAACAATCACCTAAGATTACCATCTAGTTCGGTTACAGAATTAAGCGGAAAATCGTAAAAAGTTCGTAATTAGTTTAAAAGTTTTGCGGCAATTAACTCCCTGCTTGTGTTTTCTCGAGGTATCTGAATTGAATGTAATCTCGGTGATTTACTTCGTCAATATTAGGGGAAACTGAGGATATACACTGAGAAAATTGTTTAGTGCACCCTTTTTGGCCCATTTGTTGTTTCCAATAAGCAATTATGTTTAATTCAGTAAAGTTCCGCTAATAAATATTGTAATTCTTGTTAATAAATCGTTTGAAGTTGTTTATATTTATTCTGCGATATTTGGGCCACCTGCTACCAATACCACCGTTAAATACAAAATACGAGTCAAAACATTTCCAACCACCACCAACCCATTTTAAATTTATGATGTAGGACCCCATGAGCGGGATGATCTCTCATACGTTTATCAGCATCTTCCATTTCAAACAAAATGTTCGTTTGATATTGCCCAAAAAAGCTAAAATTGTGTATTTCACCGATTTTTCGACCAACCAGCCTCTAGAGAAAATTATTCATGGCCAATTCATTCATTCATACTTTTGAATTGGCCACAGCTGATTTCTTTTTTGTCGCGTCTAGGTTAACAGATAACTTAGTTCTTTGGTTTGTAGTTGTGCTTCGATCTGCCTCCATTTCTTTACATATTCTTTATCCAACCAATACCAGAACTCCTCAGCGGTGCCTCTGGTGATTCTACATATGAGCTCTGGTCCTACGAATTGTCTTTCGGAGCCCCCATGATAGGTTTGATAGTTGCTTGACTATCCGTCATTATGTTTATTTTTCTCCTCATGCAGCCTCCTTTTACGATGACTTCAGCACGGGCTGCAAATGCGATTAGTCCTACCTGGTAAATCGTTGCGTGCTTTCCCAAACATGAGGATTCTTTGCCTTACTTCTGTGCCTTGGTAAGATTGCGATCCTTCCGTAAACCAGTCATCAGGAGCATTATGCGTATTTCCATTCGTTCAATTTCTTAGCAAAGACTCATCCAGGATCATCCTCATAATACCAGTGTGCCTTCCAACCCTGGCTTGGAGTTGCTACGAACTGTTGACTTTCAATTTAAAGATCGCAGTCATAGTCTCCGGCTTCACATAAATCTCCCCAAATCCATGGGGATTCTGGAATGATTTATGCGGTAATGGCATGACCTCCAATTCAGCAGTTCTTGTGTTTTTCAGCAGTGCTTGCCGCTGGACAGCGATGAGAAATCTCACTGCCGATGGCACTTCCTGTCCTTCTCCATGAAACTACTGCTCCGTGGGTAATCATTGGCCTCACCACCACAGGCAATAGCTTACTTTTGCTCTTAATCCCCAGGTTTTACAAACAACTCTCCTGCAACGCTAGAACAGTAGCATCTCCCTGTTCGCTGTTTCAGTTATGCATCAATACCCAGATACTTCACTTCCTTGGTTAATTGTAACTTCTGTCTAAGCTACCGAGATCGATGAGTTTCCTTATTCGTGGGCAAATTAATGAACTTGTATCCCAAGCATGCTGCCTTCTTGTCAGTTAGGTTTCAGACCTAGCTACAGTTGAGCTACTGCATTATTGAAGGATCCTCTCTGCTACAAACAAGGAGAATTCAATCCTCTCGGCTTTGCTAGACCATAGTAGATTTTGGCGACCCCGCTCTCGCACTTTAGCTAACACAGGTCTCAGTACATGAGAATTCCTTCTGGATGTTCTTCGTTCATACACTATACTTACCTTCCTATGTCTTGCATTGCAATATTTAACTGCACGCAGATGGCACAGACACAACCATTCCCAATGCTCGATACAAACTCAGTCGTAAATCAGATGATCTGTTCGAGATCAGCAGATTTTCCAAACATGATAGACTTAAAGTAAATCTAACTAAATCTGTAGCGATTTCGTTCAGACGAAGTTAACATTAGGCGTTACCCACGCTAAAAGCTTTGGCCTTACGTCCGATAATTCTCTCAGATTTGATCACATTTCAGCAATGCATATTTGAACCTGATTTCTCATCAACAACACAATCCAAACTTGTTGATTAATTTTCTAAAGTACTCTTAACAACAACGCAACAAGCCTCCAATTCCGGTAATGATACTTACCTCAACCTCTAATCCATCTTCCCTCTCGCATAGCTTTACAATGCTACAATGCACTCCTGTAATGACCGAAAGATATCTTGATTTATCGACGAACAGATTAGCAATTCGCTGTTGTCGGACGTGCAGTAGTCGTCAGCTGTCGGAAGCCGTGCCAGTACTCTCAGTGGGGGTAATTTTAACGTAATTATCAAACATATATAGTTGGCGCTGCTGGATTGGGATAATGTCGCGTGTGCCGTTTGGCCGATGGTGTGTAGTTTAGAGATTAATTCGAGATTTTCTAGCGCACTACGAACGAGGGTCGTTTGCTAAACGGGGCGCTAGATTAGTGTGACCCGGCAGTTGAAAATGTTGACGATGGCAATTCAATTCTATTTCTTAATGTACACGAATTCTCAATTAATTTTAAGAGATATCCAACGACGTCTACGTTGGAAATAATACGCCATTGAAGCCATATCTACGCCGCATACGCCCGCTTTAATTAATCCTCGGACAGTTTAACTTCCGAACTCGTTACTAGCAATAACAGAAGTGCAAACTAATCTCCCGCTTCTCCCTTTCAGCTCAAAGCGTGCTTTCTCCAGCCGATGCCGCAACGAACCGTGTGTACCGAGCGATAAATCATCGCGAATAGCAGTGAATAATGATCGGGGAAGGTATTTAAGTCGGCTCGCTCGTAAAGTTAACGCGCATAAACGCGAAATTAACCGGCTAAAAGCGCGGAAGCGTATAGACAAAACCCGGAAAGCTAATCTAGCTTCTTTTACTACTATTCGCAGATGTCACGAGGAGCTTCCGTGTTTTAACACGTTGGAGAGTTGGTTTACTGTGGCATTTTCATAGGATTTAGTGAGTCGCAGCAGTTACCTTTTGAAGTTTGAATCTCTTATTTATTTGGTACTTTGGCGCTGTGGTTGGTTATTTTAAGTATAATTATAGTAATAAGTAAGTTGAAAGGTACACTTGTTCTAAATGGATTTCATTACCATAAAACTTATTAAAGAGATTTTGTACCAACGGCATTTAAAGATTGGTAAGTATCAAATTTTGGTTCTAATTAAAAACTTTGTGAACTAAAACATACAGAGGCTATTAATTTATTAGCTTAAAGCTTGATTACTTACACACTTAGCATAACCTACGTTTTACAGTAAATTTTACAGTTAACAGATCCGATTTTGTGTAAAGGACTTGTTAAGTATATATTGACGAAACCCACATTTTCTTCGGAATACTTCCAGCGTCTCGTCCATCGTGAAATTTTTACCTGTAACACTCTGCCTCTCCTAACTCTCTGACTGCTGCAATTTTGTCCATCTATATTCTTTTCTTTCTTCTCGCGTTGATCGATCGTCGAAATGAAGGCAGCCTATTATGAGAATTTATACAAAGACGAAATTTTTGATACCATCACCGTTAATCCCCCACAAATCCGCTAAATTTTGCCTATCGCCTCTCTGATCACCTGTTAAAATCATGAGACCTGTTAAGGCTTTCAACTCCATAAGATCAATCGGTTTTGTGTTCCTCTTCCTGCGTTGCAACACAATGTACGTATTATTATGTGGAAAGGTGAATATCTGGTAATACAGCACGATGTTTGGAAATTTCATTTTTGATTAAATAATTTCCAACGTCTTGTATACTAAAATATGTTTCTTATCTATTACAAAAAGAAAATTGAAAATTCTCCAAAGTTTATTTTTTGGCACTTTTATCGCTTTTAATCAATTAATTGCCTTGCTTCAACTTTGAAGTGCTCCTTCAGTTGAAAATTCTCACGTTCTTTTAAAAGTAATTTCGCTTTTAATACGCTTGCTACGAATTTCTGCCTGACTTAATTCAATTTATATAATGCTTGTGATAACCCGTGTCGGTACTACCTTTTCCTGAGCTTGCACTTCACTGCAATGGCAGTGATATACTAATAAACTGGTACTTATTTGCTTGATTTCTATATCCAAATTCGCACTAATCTAATCTTTAAACAACAAAAAGAAATCTTCTGAAATATTTGAAGCCTTATCCAGGAACCAGAATAGAATGTTATTTGTTTGGCCACAAACATAAGTTCATTCATCCGGCCTAGATGTTTTTTCCATTGCCCCTAATTTTTATTAGTCGAAAGTGTTGAGAAGAAGTTGAGAACTACCCGTACTGGGAAAAAAGTGTCAAAAGTGGTCGTCTTGATATGCCCCAAGATCGCTGTGAGGAAATTCTCATAACCCTGCTCATCCAAGTTAAACGCGACAATGGTATTCACAGAACCACTAGAACGAAATTTAAAAGAAAATAAAACTTGCATTTCCATAAAGCACAATTTGCCAAGAAGATAATAACCTAAAATTTCTTCAAAGAATTTGTTTTTCTAATGAAGTTACCTTCTTTTTAAATGATCGGGACAATAGATAAAATCACATATTCTGAGCAGAGAAAGATCCTCATAGACTGGAAGAAAGTTCCAGGACAATTAAAAGGTTAAAATCTGGGTGAGTATTGTTGAAAATAGGGTAATAGGACCATTTTACGTTTTTCATAAAAAAACCAACATCCAAATTTCCTTCGAAATAATCTAATCCGAGCTTACCCACTCCCTTTTCAGATGATAACGATCCTAATTTTCCAAGTTCCACCTTCCAGTTTTAACAAGATGGCGTATTATGCGTTATGTAACAGAGTAAATAAGTACAATTTTTCCACGGTGGTCAATAGGTAGACGAGAGACGACAGAGTGGCCAATCGAGACGCCCGATCTCGACCTCCCCAGACTTTTTTTGTAGGGTCGATGTATCGGTTTGTGTATTTAACGATGATATTCGATGATATCGTCAGACATCAGACAACTCCAACATTCCGAAGCAATGCTTGCAACTGTGACTTTTAGAACGTATTCGATTTGTTAAAGCGGTTTCTTTTCCACAATCTTCCAATAAAACAAGTGTCATCCAATTCATCTTCTTCCAGTTGATCATCTTCAAATTCACTACTTCCTTCTTCGGTGTCCGAATTTTCCCGACGAACCTCAACATAATCTTCACTACCTGTATCGTGTTCATCTTCAAAATCTTCCGCTAATTCATTGTCGTCATCTTGAAGATATTTATGAATTTCTGCAATGTCTCTTGGGTTATTCAAATCAAACATCTTGGAAGAATGTGCCATAATCAACGTGAAGCTGATCTTAAAAAATTGAAGAAAATAAAAACAACAAGGGATACTTTGTTTAAAATTCTTAGAACAGGGATGATTACCAGGAACCAATACCTATCAAAACGGAAAGGCAGAAAATTGTGAAACGGGAACGGATGCGATGTAATTCCCAAAGTTTCGCGAAATAGCCCGTATACGAAACAAATAGAAAGGGTTGCTAGCTGAAGTTGTTGAGGGGACCCTCTTGCTATGATCTTTAATGCATTCATGGAAGAAGGCATCCATTGGAATTTAAACTTTCACACATAGTGTTGATACATAAACAAGGAGAAAAATTAGATGCAAATAAGACCTTCGAGATTACAATTGAAACCACAATAACAAGCTTCTTTCAAAAAAAGATCAGATGCTAAGTCATAATCAACATGGGTACAGAAAGAGCTGGTCCATGAGTACAGCCATTATGGATCTGGTGGAAGAAGTCACATCAGCATTCAATGACTGTTGTGATTTAACAAAAGCTTTCGACTACGTAGACCACGAGCTGTTTCTGTAAAAGTTATATGGTTTTCAAGCAACGGGGTGCTGAAGTTTAGTCTACGTTTTCACAACAACGAGTTGACAAAAATAGTAGCTGCTGCATTCTACGCTGCTTACGACGCGGGAAGGGTGCTTGTACTCCTCTTTGCTTTATAAACGAGTGGTGCACGCAATACCGCTGTGCGGACATACGCCGGAAGCCCAGGAAGTTTTCCTGAAACAGAAGGAGGCTGTAGAAGATTTTAATATGTGGTGTCACCAATCATTGTTTTAGTATACATATGTCCCGCATACAAGTTTTTAGAGCGAGCAGTTGACTTTCCTTATCCCGAAGGTACCCGCAGTTGATTTTCGCCTCTGGCTGACTTCCCGCTCAGTTAGTTTCGCCTCTGGCGTAGTTTACACGTTGCAAACTGTGGCTTTCCAACTTTCCTTCTCCTGAAGAAGTCTCATATGATTGTAAGCGAAACGTCGAGTTTTCGATTAACTATCATGACACGGTACAAACCCGGAGTACATTTAATTTTAACAGATTCTAGCTAGTTTCAAATGGAAAAGTATCAAGTCTTAATTTTATTTTTTATTTTATCAAGTTTCCTTTGCGAAAATACGAAAAAGGTGTCGCATTCATTACGCATCTAAAATTGATACTGTCGCGAATAAACTCGTCGCTGTTACTTTTACTTTTAGAAAAGACGCTAACTGGACTTCCGCTGGTTTTGCATTGTCCACGTTATTGTTACGTAATTATTCTTCGATCGATAACCGGTGTTCTTGAGCTGACTGAGCGTCTGGACAACCGCTGTGTAAGATTATATTCTCTCGGTCAATTCGAGAGCGTCGGACTTTGATGCTCCAAATTAAACACCGGAAGGACAGTTAGTAGTAGGGATTAGATAGATTATAAATATAAGTGCTTTTGTTAGAAGATAAGACTTCTTGGGAAGTTCTTGGACTTGGAGGGAAGTTCTTGAACTTCTTTTTTATCTTGGAGGAGTTCTTCAACTCCAGCTTGGCTCTTTTTACAATGTTATATTAAATTAATAAAGGTTTGATGGTTAATTCAGGAGTTTCATTGGTTTACAGTGGCACCCTAAGCTGCGCACCTAACACATAGATGGATGTTTATTTACGTTCTTTAAGCGAGTATTGCCCCTATCGCGGTAGTCCGTGACAATACTTTCCACTAAATTTAGGAAAATGTGTAAATGCTTATTTAAACAAGGGCGTGAAAAAGAAATATTTTTTTAACATTATTCCGGCTTTTCAAATCCAAATCGAAGTCCAACACAGCTTCCTGCTTTTACAAAGAATTCCGTAACTTCTTTCTTTTCCGGTCAATAAAACTTTGAAAACCCGCCCGAACACATTCTTTCACAGGCAGATCGATCTCGCACTCAATACTGTCAGCCTTTCTTACCTTAGCAGCCGCACACACTTATGGCACCTATTTAACTTACGTCGAATTTACGACTACTCCATTTTTATTGTTCAAGTTTTACGATAAATGTTGGCGGGCGTGTATAAGCTCTTTCGGCGAAGTTTCGGTAACTCAATAAGAGATTGTAAATTTTGTTGAAGATTGAGTTGAAATACGCACATACGTATGTTGATGGAAATACTTTCTTGAATCGAATGAATGTTAGTTGAAAAAGGTAAAAGGTGAGTTCCTTTAAATATGATAATGATAATAATAGCTTTATATTCACATGTTAGAAATTTGTCAAGTTGTACAATTACGAATGATTTAAATATGTCGCATGTACCCACTAACAATAATAAGAAATACAGTCATTAACACTGCAGTAATTTAGGCGCGCGTACAGAATATCTTTCAACGCATTAGTAAATCGACGGAAATTGGTAATTTCTTTAATGAGCGCTGGCAAATAATTGAATACGAGGGTGGTTCAAGAAGTCTTTAGGAAATCTAAAAGGTGGCGCGCGTAATATAGACAATGGTTTGTTCCTAGTAAGGATCATTAATCACTAAACAGCTATCAAAGTCTCAGCTATATCAATCGCACGGTTTCATCTTTATTGTTGATTTAAGTAAAGATTTTTTTTTATGTAGAAAAATGGGAAAATTTGAATTTCAAGCTGTGATTAAAAGAGATCAAAGCTGAGTTGGATGAAGTTCATGACACATCTGCTCCTGTGTTAGCAACTGTTTATAATTGGGTTGATGAGTTTAAACGTAGCCGTACATCCATAAAGGATGAACATTGTTCTGGCCGTCCAGTGAAACCGATCACTCCCGGAATGATTGACAAAATCCACGATATGGTTTCAAATGATCCACGAATCAAAGTACGCGAAATAGTTGAGGCTGCAGGCATATCGCGAGCTACAGTGTTTTTAATTTTGCACGAAAAATTGGGGCTGAAAAAAATCTCGGCAAGATGGGTGACGCGTTTGCTCTGAGTGGAGAATAAACGCAATCGTATGGTCGACTCTGAGGCTGTTTTGACGCTTTTCTGTCGCAATCCTGACGAGTTACTCCGTCAATACATAACTATGGACGAAACATGGATGGACAAAGGACCAGTCTAAACAATGGCTTTTTGAAAGCTCCGAAGAAGGCGAAGACGGTGAAATCGGTCGGCGAAGTAATGGCCTCGGCTTTTTGGGATGCACGCGGAATCATCTACGTCGATTATTTTGAAAAAGGACAAACAATAGCTGGAAAGTACTACGCGTCGTTATTGGACCGGTTCAGCGAAGACATCGAGAAAAAACGTCCTCATTTCGAAAAGAAAAAGATCCTTTTCCATTAATACAATACACGGGTGCACACCTGCGTAGTTCTGATGGCCAAAATTATGGAATTAAAGTTCGGATTAGTACAACATCCACAGTATTTACCGGATTTGGCTCCCAGTGGCTTCTTTTTATGTCCAAATTTGAAAAAATTTCTCGACGGACATTGGTTCACGTGTAATGAGGAAGTTATCGTCCAAATTGATGCCCATTTTGAGGATCTTCCGAAGTCCTACTCTTTGGAGGCCTTAAAAAAGCTAGAGAAACAATTAGAAGAGTGTAATTGAGTTAAATGGAGATTATGTTGTCCTTCTTCTAAGGACTAATTGAAGAATCCTCGTAGTTTACAACCCATAAACAGTGTGCTGTTTTGAAACAAAGCACAACACCTCCCGTCATAAAAGGTGAATAATTTACTTATACGAAAGTGGTCTCTCCATGGCTTAAACTAAGTAATAACTCTTACTGCTCTCTTTTGCAGAAGAAGAATGCGATGTGACACAGAAATCAGTCCTCGCCAAAGTAAGGGCATATCATCAATGTCTCTTCCATATATTCCATCGTATAACTTATGAGGCTGTGCTCATATTCATAGTAGAAGATCCAGCTAGTCTTCATTTTTTTTTGAGTTTGTGTTTATCATTTTTTTTTCGAAGCCATGCAAAAGCGTATAGTGCCGTACTCATTGGTGGATAGGCATAATTAGTTCATTATTTCACCGTAATCACAAAATCTAAACAGAAGCTTAGGAAATAACGCATAGCTCCTCTAACTCTCTCCTATATCGAAAAGAATAAACCCGCCTTAAAACGAACTAAAAGAAAATTCGTTGAGTGTAGGCTTTCACAACCGCAATCCATACTAGGAATGTCTATCGGGTGTTGTTGACAATCATCAAAAAACGCTTTGCAGAAGAACGGCTACAGTAGAAAAGATATAAGGAAACCACGAGAGCAGAAAAAGGACGAAGACCGACAACAACCAGCAGGACACGCGTACCTTCCGTACATAGCCGGAGTCAGCGACAGGCTGAAAAAGAACCTAGCAGAAAAGAACATCACCACCCGATTCAACACGCTGACCAAAATGGACTAGCTGCCCCTCCAGCGACGTTAAGGTATTAGCCAGGATCAGCCACTACCACCCGAGGATAATACGCGAATCTATAGAAATAATGAAGAATAACATAACATCTTCAATCGCGAAGATGGATACAAAATCAGCAACACCTGGAAGTTAGCACTGGGGGTATATAAGGAGGAGCAAAAGACAACAACACCAGTCTTTAGAAATCTTCTGAAGAAGCTGACAGCATAATCAGCGAAACGTTCCGAAAGATAACAGCAAATTCATTGAATTGAAAATGCCTTGCTTTTTTAAATAACTCGCCTGCTATACACTCACATCCACAATGCACAACCAATTCAGTGCCGGTTGAATTTTCGCCATTTCAACTTCACGAGTTGAAAAACTGAAAACGCCCGTCAAGACGTAATTATAATCTAAATTACAACCCGCAGCTGCCTTCGACTCGAAGCTTAGAGGCATAGTTCTGAAGTTAGTTTGGAATATGAAAGTCGAGTTGAAAGTTTCTGTTGCGATAGAAAGTTTCAACAACATATTTGTTTATAATCAGTAAATTTTAAATATTTCTTCTTTCTACAGCTTCAAGCAGTAATGAAATTGAGATGGATTCTATTCAAACAAAATGAAGTAGCAAATTTTAGTTACTGATTTATTTAAATATATTCTAGGAAGACGGAGGGACGACAACGTAATTGTTTTGCGTTTAATAAATTTATTTCTTGACGTAATCGCTTTGTTTTACGCTTAATTAAGTGATATTCCAACTATTTTAAGCCTCTGGTTCGGCACTTTTCGCCAAGTTATTTTTTCAAGTTGCTACTGCCCAGTCTAGTCGACGACCTAGTTCAATGGCTAACGGTTATTTTTTTTAAAGCATGGAATCTTTTCACTGATCTTGATTTGGTAAATGTTGGTTAAATGGTTAAACACAGAGGAAAGGAAATTAGCAATAAATGCTATATGTATAGGATATCTGGCTATGATGGTACGATCGATGGAAGGGTGAAGCAAGGACAAAAAAAAAACAAAATGTAGTCAGATTTCACTAATATATGGGTGAAGGCGTGGTTTATATAAGTATAGATTCTTCACAACGGTGCACTGTGGAACGAGACGGTGCTTCGCTGGCCAAAAACTACTTTTCCGAAAGTAGTTATTTTTACTCTGTATTTATCATTTCAGATGCTAAAATGAATGCGTTTTAAATCTCCAGGCTTATTATATTAGTAAATGCAATTAAAGTTACAGATCGTTGATCATCGTCACCTTTTATAGGCGAGGCTAAAACAGAAAGAACTGTAAATTATGAGAAAATAGGACTTTTCTATATTTCCTCCTTTGTATTGAATTTGGGCTCATATCGTTGTCCATTCAGTGGCCAATTTGTCCCTTACAGAGAAACTTTGAATAATAAACTATTACAATTATAGAATTAAGGTTTCTGGGTTGAAACCACGTCGAAATTGTATGAGTCCGCCGACGTTTCGCTCGGGGAGAATTCTACTCCCAACATGCGGTAGACCAGAAGAAGCTCCATGCAAGACAGAGCGAAACGTCGGCAGACTCACGCGGTTTCAATCCGGAAGACTAAATTCTCTAAAAGAAAGCAACGACCGCGGAAGTCTACAACAACATTCAATTCTCAATTATTTCAATATAATTACTAAATATTTTACGAACAATTAAATTGTATTTATGGATATGTTAAATGATACGGTACTGACGATATTAACAAATTAAATTCTTTAAACAAACGTACCTAGTTTCATATGCCTGCGAGTATAAATTTAAAAATTATTGATTTTGGCTAGGAAGACACCGTTTCGGTCCACTGTGCGGTGACGATCCAGTGTGTGAGCTCCTCGGTAAATAAAGCAGTCACTGAATGTAAAACTCGTTCGCCTCGCTGGTTGATAAAAACATCTTAGATATTATCCAGTTTTCAGTTCAAACTTGAAAATATTCAACAGGTTTGGTCTTGATGAGATGTTAAATTAGAATTAGTTCCAACTGTTATTTTTTTAACTAAATACAACTCACTAACCGATCAAAACATGCACTTAAAACTGACTGACGTTAAGATTGATGGGCGAGATTTAGAACGGGTGACGAGGTTAGGTTAGGGAAAATCCGTTCGGGCGATGATAGTGAGCTTAAGATTATTGCAAATTGTTGAACGGGACCCAGGATGATGAGCAGTTCCATGTCCGTACCGCAGTACGTATTTTGTAGGGTCGGCTCAAGGAAAGAACGGAGTTTCCAACGCAAGATCGACAGAAAATAGGGACCTTATACTCCATATCACCATATTATGGCGCTTGGCAAATGCGTAATCTTACTTAAATACGATAACTTCTAGACGTTTACTATTAGGCTTCATTAAAAGACAGTTGAGACGTGGAAATACGTTAAAATAATGTTGTTATTGTAGGTATTTTGGTGACCCGACAAAACAGCCCCCGACGAAACAAAACAACCCACCCGCACAACCACAGCTTCCAATCGTCGAATAAGCTGGATCTATTTCTGCTTGGGTGCTTCCGGCTTCCTGACACCGGGCCGAAAACGTTGCAACTCTATTTCTATCCGATTTTATTCCTTCCGGAAGCGGTCTATTAATTTGAAAATAGTCGGATGGTGACAATCAACGGTTTGTTGGAACGCATGATGCCATCCTTCCACAGAGTTGTTGGTACGCGGGAGACCTTGAAGCACATGTATGAATAGGAAATTTCGGATCTGCTCTCCGATTTCTTCTTCGTCGTCCTATATACGTATCTTCCCAGTAATCGATCATTGCATCACCTTCTCATGGACAGCTGTCGGTGAGCTCCTCAAAGGCGGTGATTACGTTTCCCTCCTGGAGAAAAGCTAGCGCTAGTATCATTTTCAGATGCAATCTTACATTTTCGCGGTTACGATATTCTTCTACAAGATTAAATCCAACTATTAAGACTGGGACTGTTTTGTTGGGGGCTGTTTTGTCCGGGGGCTGTTTTGTCGCGGCTGTTTTGTCGGGGCTGTTTTACCGAGATTGTTTTGGTGTACCAGGTATTTTATATGTATTTTCAATGGAATTGCAAGTTAAAGTGTACCAAATAACCAATTAAAATCATGCCTTGCGAATCCTAAATAATAGTCGCCATAACTTTTCCAACTGATGGAATTGTCTTCGCCTTCTTCGGTACACTTTCAACTGGAAAAACCGTTTTGGTTGTTGGTGAATAGTGATGTATCCATGTCTCATCTACAGTCACATTACGCCGCAGAAACTCACTCGTGTCTTGCTTAAGCATGTCCAAACATTGCTTTGAAGTTATCATGCGATTCCGTCTTTGATCAATTGCCAACAGATGCGGCACCCATCTCAAATGTTCGTTCAGGATGTTTTGCATACCTTCAATGGAGACCTTTATCTAATTAGCAATGTATCTAATCTTTATCCTGCGGTCTGCTAACTCGACATTGGTCATATCGACCTGGGCGCTCCTCCTCAAAGATGGATGTTCGACCACGCTTAAATTCATTAAACCAGTGTCTGATGGGAGTCATCGAAGGTGCACGATCTTTATAAACTGCATTCAACTTCTCTTTGATTTCTGCATGCATTTTCCTACAGAAAAAGTACTTATAGTTGGTAATGAAAATTATGACACAAAACGCCATCTACTTAAGCTTTCACAAAAAGAATGGAAGAAAAGAAATATTTTCCAAAATTCGCCATTAACATTTGTACACATTTGCAAGCGTTCGAACCAATTTATTGCATTCTTAAAAAACATTTTTCGCTTTAAAGGTGGTGTCTCCAAACCGATTTTTGAAAGCCAGAACAGCTGACATTCTTTGTAATTTTTTCTACAGGATCCTTCGACGATAACGATCCATCACTTTTCAACTTTCTTCGCTTAAATTTTTCTGTTAAAGTCACACAGTAAGTGCATGGAATTTCTTCTAAATTAAATGTAGTTTTCCTTGGCCAAAAATGCTGGGAACACGCACGTACAAATAGAAATACTCATATAAATATTTAAAAGTATGTACACTGCCGTTCAGAGAAGTTCGGTCGGTTGGTAAAAAACATGAAAAGGTTACAGAAACAAACGAAACTAAAAACAAAATGCAATTTTATTGTATGTACAGGTAAAAAAGACAAAAATAAATAAATAAAAAGTTATTCTGGCCTAATATAACATACTGAACATTTTTTTTTTCATCGAAAAACCCTCCTTTGCTGTTAATCACCGCTCGAACTATTCTAGGCATTCTTTCGATAAGGTTTGTTAAAATGGACTACGGAATATTAATCCATTTATGTTGCAGAATATTCCGTAAATGTTCTTGTGAAGTTGGGCATATTTTTCGGATCCTCCTGTCCAGTTCATCCCACAACAACTCTATCGGGTTCAAATCTGGGCTTTGTGGGGGTCATGTCATTACTTTCAGGGTGTTCTGTTCTTCTTGCTGCTTTAGATAATTCTTACACACTAACGCAGTGTGTTTTAGGTCGTTGTCATGCATAAATGTAAAGTTACGGCCTATTATACGCAATCCTGATGGCACTGCATGATTCTGGAGTATTGCAAAATAAGTTTCCTTCCTCATTACACCCAGCACTCTGCATAAATCTCCCGTCCCAGCAAAGAAGAAACATCCCAACACTAACACAGAACTACGCCCTTGCTTCACTGTAGGCACATTGCAGTTCGGGATCACTTTTCTGTTTTAGATCTTCGGACATAAACTCGTCGATTTTGCCCAAAAACATCAAACTTTGACTCGTCACTCCAAAGTGACGTGTTTCCAATCATCTCACGACCAATCTAGATGAGAACGGGCCCACTGTAGCCGTTTTGCTCTGTTGCCCCGACGTAGTAAGGGTTTTCGAATGGCAATGCGTCCATGAAGGTCCGCTTGTCGAAGTCGACGTTTTACCGTACTCGCCGAAACTTGTTCTTCACGGCCGCGATTGACTTCGGCTGCTATTTGTGGCGCTGTTAATTTTCTATTGCGTTTGCTTAATAATACAATTCTCAAATCTTCAGCTTTTGTTGTTTTCGTAGATGCTCCGGGACGAACACGATATTCTGTAGTTCCAGTTGTCCGATATCGCTTTATGATGTCATTTACTGTTGAACTTCTTATGTTTATTTTTTCAGCAATTTGTCGCCCCGAATATCCTTCTTCAAACAGCGTAATAATGCGTGAACGTTTTTCTACACTGGTAGGCTTGCCACGTGCCATTTTGAAATAAATTTTCTTAAAACTCTCGTGCAAAAACGACAGATGCACACCAACACACGTTTAACAGTAAAATGAAGCAAATTTATATCTTTACGCAAGTGATAAATAAACAAGAATGATACTGCGGTATATTTCCTAAATGTATTGTTCGTTAATAATCCCCAAACGACCCGTTTCAAAAGATCGGTACTTCCGAGACATTCTTGGAATGATAATAAAAGGGACTTTATTGTGGTTGTCGCAATATTTCTACTTTACATAATAATTTATGGCTTTAATCCCTTAGAAAAGAGTGTATGCTTAATATTTTTCTAATTTTATGTATTAATAATTGTATACAGTGTGATATAATACATTTTTATTGTAGGACCGAACTTCACTGAACGGCAGTGTATATGGATGCGAATTTAATTTATAATTTCAAACAACGTTCACGAATGTGCATATAAATGCTGTAATTGTTTATATCTATGCTGTAAAAATAAGTTACCGCATTAAATTGGATCCCGTAATTAATCACATGTTTACCTAACAGGACTGCAAACAAGCCGCGAAAACAAATTAGAACAAAAATAACTATATTTGGCGAATATGTATGGCTTACAACAAGTTATATCCTTTCCCATACGTCATACAGATGTAAGCCCGACCTTTATTATACGTACCAGGTCCATGTTTGTCCATTCATACCCTAACAAAGTTTTATTTAATCAAAATCCATCGCATTCGCTCCTGGAGGTAACACTGTTATTAACAGTGTTCCCACAATTAAAACAAGATTTTCCTTTCTCTGAGTTTGAATTGTTATACATATTGTATTAGCAAGTTGCCCATGTGCATTTGAGATTCTGCGTGTGTAGTTCATTAGAAGTTTACTTTGATACGCAAATGTGGAGTTGTTTTTGGTGAGGATTCATCTTGGAATCCATTTATTTTCTTTCTAATTTTAATATATTATTAATAATATTGCACATGTTTGTTAAGCACTTATTATACTCATCGATCTGTCGAAAGCTTTCGACTGTATTAATCATTCCATTTTGTTGAATAAGTTAGAAAGGTATGGTATCAACGGAATATGCCAAAGGTGGTTTAAATCATATTTAACTGATCGCCAGCAGAGAGTCGTTTGTGAGGGTGTTCCTTCGGATGGATGTAGTGTTGTCAGGGGGGTGCCACAAGGATCTATCCTCGGACCAACTTTATTTGTGATCTGTATGAATGATTTACCAATTTCATTAGGCCTGGATATAAATTTAACTCTGTATGCAGACGATATTAGCATCGTTGTTACTTCAACTAATCTCAAAGAGCTGTTGCAACAAGATTGGATGTATAAAAATCAACTGAAACTAAATTCGGATAAAACAGAAATTCTTTTATTTAACCGAAGGAGATATAACATACCCGGTTTTCCCTTAAATAACCAACTTATCCAGTTCACTCAGTCGATAAGATTACTCGGCGTATTGGTCGATGAATGTGTTATTTGGGCAAACCACGTGGACGCTCTAGGTAGCGAGTTGTCACGAACCTGTTATGCATTATATAATTTACGGAGGAGTTGTGGTTTTGATGTCTTAAAAACTTTCTACTATTCTAATTTTTATTCTCGAATGACTTATGCAGTTATTCATTGGGGAATGACCACTAATGCCTCTACAGCCTTTATTTTACAAAAGAGAGCCAAGAGAGCCAGAGAGCCAGAGCCAGCCAGAGAGATGTGCTTTATGTGTTTTATTTATAAATACCGCGATGAGTTTACCACTAATTCATCACATTTATACAACAAGAAATACGAATTATCTGCTACCACCCAAACAAAGAACGACCACTTTTCGGAGATTTTTGACCTTCACGGGATGCAAGTTGTATAATAAATTTCCTACTAGCGTCAAAGGCAGGTGAAGCGTTATCTTTTAAATGTCAATTGCTATTCCATTAATGATTACTTTAAGGCAACTATGTAATGGCTTATATGTTTATTGGTATGTACACTGCCGTTCAGTGAAGTTCAGTCATACAATAAAATCTATTACATCACATTGTATACAATTATTAATACATAAAATTAGAAAAATATTAAGCATACACTCTTTTCTAAGGGACTAAAGCCATAAATTATTATGTAAAGTAGAAATATTGCGACAACCACAATGAAGTCCCTTTTATTATCATTCCAAGAATTTCTCGGAAGTACTGATCTTTTGAAACGGGTCGTTTGGGGATTATTAACGAACAATACATTTAGGAAATATACCGCAGTATCATTCTTGTTTATTTATCACTGGCGTAAAGATATAAATTTGCTTCATTTTACTGTTAAACCTGTATTGGTGTGCATCTGTCGGTTTTGCGCGAAAGTTTTAAGAAAATTACTTCAAAATGGCACGTGGCAAGAATACCAGTGTAGAAAAATGTTCACACATTATTACGCTGTTTGAAGAAGGATATTCGGGGCGACAAATTGCTGAAAAAATAAATATGAGAAGTTCAACAGTAAATGACATCATAAAGCGATATCGGACAACTGGAACTATACAAAATCGTGTTCGTCCTGGAGCATCTAGGTAAACAACAAAAGCTGAAGATTTGAGAATTGTATTATTAAGCAAACGCAATAGAAAATTAACAGCACCACACATAGCAGCCGAAGTCAATCGCGGCCGTGAAGAACAAGTTTCGGCGAGTACGGTAAAACGTCGACTTCAACAAGCGGACCTTCATGGACGCATTGCCATTCGAAAACCCTTATTACGTCTTGGCAACAGAACAAAACGGCTACAGTAGGCCCGTTCTCATCTAGATTGGTCGTTAGATGATTGGAAACACGTGCTTTGGAGTGACGAGTCAAAGCTTGAGGTTTTTGGGCAAAATCGACGAGTTTATGTCCGAAGATCTAAAACCGAAAAGTGATCCCGAACTGCATTGTGCCTACAGCGAAGCAAGGGCGTAGCTCTGTGTTAGTGTGGGGATGTTTCTCCTTTGCTGGGGCGGGAGATTTATGCAGAGTGCAGGGTGTAATGAGGAAGGAAAATTATTCTGCAATACTCCAGAATCATGCAGTGCCATCAGGATTGCGTATAATAGGCCGTAACTTTACATTCATGCAACAACGACCCAAAACACACTGCATTAGTGTATAAGAAAGGATCCGAAAAATATGCCCAACTTCACAATAACATTTACGGAATATTCTGCAACATGAATGGATTAATATTCCACAATCCGTTTTAACAAAACTTATCGAAAGAATGCCTAGAATAGTTCGAGCGGCGATTAACAGCAAAGGAGGTTTTTTCGATGAAAAAAAAAATACAATGTTCAGTATGTTATATTAGGCCAGAATAACTTTTTATTTATTTATTTTTGTCTTTTTTACCTGTACATACAATAAAATTGCATTTTGTTTTTAGTTTCGTTTGTTTCTGTAACCTTTTCATGTTTTTTACCAACCGACCGAACTTCTCTGAACGGCAGTGTATATGTAGCGTACTTTCGTTATTGATTCCTTGCATCTGTGACGTGTTTCGTTAGCATCTGAAATGTTACTATTCGAGATAAATGTGTATTATTATTATTATTATTAACAATATACAGGCCGATTCATTTGCCACTCCCGCCATTTAAATTTTACTTATTATTGAAAAAAGTGGGTAGGTTCAAATTTCAAAAACCCGAAGAGAAAATGAATCTGCGACAAATGAGGTTCGAGATTTAAAAAAAAATGATAATTCTCTTCTCTTATCTCTAGCACCAAAACCACAAGGTCACGTCCGGTCTTCTAACTAATGGTGCACCGTCAGAACGCCGTTTTTTTGTTTATCGTAAATGTTTTATGCCAACTAGTGCTGTACTGATTCCATTTTCGAGACAATCGAAATCAGAAACTGGAAACCCATTCCAGGCTGGTCCTATACATTGATTGTTTTAAATTTCACTTGATTAGTGTGTTATGCTAGTTTTGAAGCCAGGAGATATACAGAAATGAGGGCTGCTAGAGACAGAGGGTAGAAATGAGGGCTGCAGTGCATTCGAAAATTTGTGTGGAGACACAAATAGCAACGTAATCAATGTTTATTTTCCGGTTACCCTACAAGAAATAGAAGAATGGGGCTAAGTCGAGAGATTTGTTGGCTACTCGATTGACTCTCTCCTTCCTATCCATCGCTTTGGGAAACGCATCATCAATATATCGACGTACATCTCTTGTATAACGCGAAGGGGTCTCATCCTGCTGCACCAATATTCGCCGGTTGGGTAAATCGGGATGTTGGTTATTGGGGTAGAATACTGCCAGCTTAGGAATCAGCTCGTCTCTGAAAAATCGCAAAAACCTTTCTCCCGTTAAATTATTATCAAAGAAGAAAGATCCAACAACGCTGTCGCTGATTATGTCCGCTCGTACATTTATTTTCTCAGGATACTGAGCATGTGCTTCACGTATTCACTGTGGACTTTGATGAGCCCAGTATCTACAGTTTTGTCCGTTGGTAGTTCCAGCCTCGTTGGAAAATAAGATATTTTAGATAAAAATTCGGGTGGTTATCGCACACCGGCATTAATTCTTCAAAAAATTGTAAACGCGGATCGAAATCGCCTTTGCACAATTCACGGAACAAACAGATTTTGTGGGAATGATACTTGTTTTTTGTGAAGAATGGTGTTTACTGTTGATTTTGATATAAAATTCTTGAGCAAAATCGTGTGATACTATGTGGATTAACGACAATAATACATTGAGTTGCGTATTTTCACTGGTTAAAGGACGACCACTCCGAGACCACGAGATCACGAACATGCCCTTCTGAAAAAGCCCCAGATGATTGTGGCTGAAGCATCGAGTTTTGGATTAACCATAACACGGTCCGAACTCGGAACAGGTTTAGTTTTAACTGACTCTGGTCGTGGAAGCCTGCGTTATTATGCCCTTCCTTCCGAAATTTATTGTGAATTTTACTCACGATGGAAATATTAATTGGGACACAATCTGCATGAATACCATTGAATAAATGGCAAACTTCTCCAAATGAACGGGTTCTACCTCCAAAACCAACCATCATAAGTATTTCGATACGTTATTCTTCTGTTAAATCCGTTGTTCATAATTTCCAAATAAACTCAATTGAATTTTAATCTATTTGACAAAATTTGATAATGATTAGATTGTGGCACAAGTGACAAACGACTAGATTGTGGAAACACTAACCCACTTGTTCTAATTGTACTTTTGACATTCTTCTCAAAAACTTGCTCATATTTATTAAGAGCTATTAAGAGAATGACAGTGCCTATCCAAAAATTAAGCGAAAATGCTATATTGCGATTTGAAAAACAAAATATATGATGCCAGGATTTTTTCATAGTCATTGTAAAAACAGCACTACTGCTATTACGTTGTTATTTGTGTGTTTCCAGACTTTTCAGACGCACTGTATACCATTCGGAAGCATGATTTTTTCGATTTTTAAGTATTTAGCAACGCCGGCGTCTTGTACTGGTTTTATGTATGGTTGTATGTTGTTTTGGCCCTTCTGACGTCCAATTGTTCCAGTATTCTTCAAATGTCCTTCATGCCCATCAAAAATTCTTTAAATTTCCCGGTATTATTTTCTAACAGCCGATCTTGGTTCAATTTATTGTTACATCTACAAGCTGCTTTTGATGATTTACTCATCGACTCAACATTTTCAAACAGTTCACCGATCACTTAACAATTAAAGGACGTATTCGGTGTAATGTAACCGAATATGATCTATATTGCGCAAATCAAGTTAAGTGGTCTGCGAAATTTTCAAAATAATTAATCGGTGAATATGTCATCAAAAGCAGCTTCTAGATGTAAAAATAAATTAAATCATGGGCGGGTGTTAGTAAGCGATACTTCATTCAAAAGAAAAAATATATAAAATACATACACGAGGGGAGTTCAACAATTACCCGGTCTCAGCAAGAGATGACGCTACACGAATTCAAATAACTCTCTTTTCGTAAAAGTACCATTTGGTAAGAGTCCTGCCAACGTTTTAAATATACGCTAGTTAGTTTTTGAATGGTAGCCATTTAAAGCGATTTAATAACAATAGAAACAATCGAATATAGAGCAGTGATTTGAAAATTTGTTTTTGAAAAGAGAAACGAATTATGAGATAAAAGTAGAAGTCGATGAAGTTTAAGAGAACTCCCTGCACCTGCTGAATTCAAACGCGGTCGTACGAGCGTTAAAAAAAATATGTTTGGCGATGTCAAAGTTCAAGTTGGCGACGATTCACAACTGTTGACGAAACATGGATTCTTCACAACCAGAAATCACCACCACCACCAGAAATCAAAGCGGAGTCCAAATGGTGGACTTTTCGTGGCAAAACCGGTACTAACGAAAGCCAAAGCTACTGTATCGGTCAACACGACCACAATATTTCGAGATGTACGCGGCACAATTCACGTTAAAGGGGCAACACAATTAATGGCGAGTATTAGGCCAACTTATTGGGTCATTTCAACAATGCTGTGAAAGCGAAACGTCCATTTGTCCACCGTTTGCACACTTGTGTCGCCGCCATGGCAAAATTACATGACTTTGGATACGACCCATCATATTCACCAGTTTTCGCTCGCATCGATTACTTCTTATTTCCGAATATGAAAAAATGGATCGTCGCAAAAAGATTTGGCTTAAGCGATCAAGTGATCGCGGATTTTACAGAGTTGATGAGGATACAAAAGTTGGAAAAACGTTGGACTAAGTGCACTCCCTGACAAAAACTTAGACGCGGTAAGATGTTTTAAGGGTTCGAAGAGTTACAACATTTCTTTGCGAAACCAGCAAGATATCTAATTAAGTTTTTATTCATAAAAGTAAAATAAACTTAAAAATATCTCCTCCAGTAATATATAAACTGAATAATAAATTATTACTCCAATGTTTAAACAATTTCTGCGACAAAAATTTAGACGCTCTGTTGCAAATGTAAAACAAAAATAAACAAATGAGTGATCAGTAATGCGTAGATCCTCCATTGTTCTTAATCACTTCCAATAGTCTGTTATTAATACATTTATATAAATTTAACACGTAATTTTGAAGAATATTCTGCCATTCAGTCGCTATTGAAGTTTTCAGTTCTTGTACCGTGAAATATTGACGGCCTCCGCCATAAACGCGACGTGCCAATTCATCCCACATGTTTTCAATAATGTTTAAGTCTGGTGACCGTGCCAGCCACTGTAAAGTTTTAATCTTTTTCTCTCTCAACCATTCAGTAATGGTTTCTGCTTTATGAATTGGCGCGTTATCTTGCTGAAAAACAAAATTGCGCCCGGCCCATTGGTTTCCAAAACGTAGAAGATTGTCACGCAATAAGTCTTCATACGTCACAGATGTCATTTTGTTTGTACAACACACTATCTCACTCTTATCGCGGAATCCAATCGCTGCCCATATCATCACAGATCCACCCCCTAATTGTCTGGTCATTTTCACTTTTGGTTCCTTTCTCAGATCATGATAATAATGCGAGTACCCATCCGGTTCGTCCAAATTAAAACGTTTCTCACCGGAAAATATAACTTTTTCCCATTGTTTCTTCCAGGATACGTATTCTTCAGCAAATCTCAACCTCGCTTCTTTGTGTTTCGCCGAAAGTGGCGGTTTTCTCAACATTTTCTTCCGTGATATTATCGGTGACGCCTTTAAAATCCTTTGAATATTACGCACGTGCGTTTGTACCCCCGCCTGTTCTGCAATAACTCTCGCCGACGCAGAAGAATTTGATGCACACCACAATGTCATGTGTTTATCACGCTCACTTACAGCTTTCGGTCGCCCCTGGCCTTTTGGTTTGCCGTAATTTTCCGGATCTTTTAGGAAATTTCTAACGGAATGATCACTTCGTCGTAACCGACGAGCAATTTCCTTCTTACTAACACCATCCTGGTGCCAGGCTAGAACCACCCCTTTCTATCAAGGATAATTGCTTTTTTCTACCCATATTGCAAACACTTTATAAAATATAATTTCTCGTGGTAAAATGTGTACACTTTACCCGCACAACCGCTGCATATAAAGAGAAGTATCAAATTAAAACATTTTTGCTTATGTTAATGTAATAAATGCACAGGGTCTAAATTTTCGTCGCATTTAAAATTCCTATTTTGATCTGGGAAAATCTCAATTACCCCTCATAAAGCAATAAATACCCAGAAATATCTATAAATGGACTATTTACATAACAAGTATTAATAACCCTCATTTACATTTTATATAATGTCTATAAACTTTATTTCGTAAATAGAAACGATATCGCGACTATGTTTTTGTCGGGTAGTGTATGTCGACGTCAAAGGTGACTATATTGAAAAAAAAAATTAATTTTACACCTACAACTGGCCAGAAATTTGTCGAACACACCATGTTACCGAAAAAAAAAGTACTATTTCGCAAAAGAAGCTTGTCCATCGTCTTTTTTATTGTAATAAAATCTTCGCACCAACACCTCCAACTTAAAATCGCCCTTTTGTCTGCATCGTTATCTTCTATAAATAAAGTGCAACGGCGGCGTATTTCTTTCAACTCAACGCTATTTTTAGTGAAATATATGCCTTCTGTATAGTAGTATATTTATCACTGGAGAGCGGAAGCTACCTACGGAGCCCGCACATTACAATTATACGTTAAAAGTGTGTGTGTTTTAGACCTACGAGGCGCCGTCTTCATTATTTACTGTCAAGCCGAAGCGAAGATATATTTAGGGCCATTTAATACCCGTAGAACGCGCATTGTGCCGGTAAGGTGTCAGTCAGAACGCCTCGTTCTGGCTGGTTTATGTCTCTTTTTTTTAGAAATTAAATTTTCTAGAACTTAATTTGTTCGGAATTAGATATTTTAATGCAAGAGGTGGGATAGACGGTAATAATTTATAGCATTAAAAAATTGAATTCAGCGATTAATATTTCTCCTGTTATCCTGTTGCTACCAAAAGAGATAGCAAAGCGAATCAGATCTACAGCTAAGAAGTATCCCCCTTCAAGTTGAGGAATCAAATAAATGATTTTAAACGTGAAATCGTACCCTTGTATGTAAAAAAAGGAGAAACGGTTAGAATTTCTTATTATATCTCATCGTAGAGATTTACTTCTTCGAAAAAGAGCTTTCATATCGAAGAAAAACAACCGTAGAGAACTGCTGATTTAAGCAAATAGAATAAAAAAGCTGATTTAACGTCCAAACGAATCGAACTCCAACTCTCGCAGATCTCCGGATTTAGTAACAAAGCAAGAAAAAAGCAAACGCCAACTTCTGTCTTAACAAACGCGAACTATTGATTTAAACTTTCACGAAGAAGAGGATCTTTCTATATCCCCCGGGATTGGTTTTCCATCAGCTTACAAGTTCCTAAGGGCAAGAGATATAATCCACTGTTTGTTCTCGGAGAGCAGATTCATCTCGCTACTAGTACGATAACGGCTAGTGTCTAGTCCGATCAATAACATGTAAAATATTAGATTTAACCCGAAGAATTTTCTCTCCGATAAGCGAGGATAAGAACTCAACGCAGCAGAATTTAAGCGGGAAAATGGATATCTCGAGTTCAGGAGTAAGAGTAGCTATGATGGGATTTGTATTGGGCATGTTGTGCGAGTGAATAATGTTCGTTTTGGTGGAAACCTTTGAAGGTTTCAAGTTTTTCAACACTTTTTGAGGGATAGTTAGAGGATCTTTCTTACAAAATGTGAAAAAATTATCTATCAAAACGTATAAGGAAGAGATCTAGTAATTTGTGAAGGTTTAAAGCTGCTTACTTGAAATTCAGAAGATCTCAGCTAAGGTATTCGTCTGGACCAACCACTCTGTGGAGTAGATCTCCCTGAGCTTTCACAAAACTATTTCATAGCTTTCCTGTTTCTTACCGTAGCTCCAATTTCCTCCCATTCTTTTATGCAGCGTATTTCTGAGTGTTCATGCTTCAGCGGTTCATTTTAATTGTTCATCATTATCCTTTCTTAAAGTATGAAAAACATCTCGACAACAATGGTTTCAATACTACTAAATTGATCGCCCACTTAGAAGCTAACCGCAACATATCAATAAATACTCTTCAAATTGCTCTCGTCTGCAACAATTGTTCTTTTATCATTCTAGAGGACTCTAAAATAAATGAAATCTGCGCGTACTATTTTGCATTCTAACCGTCGGTTTAACATCGCCCCAAAAGCTGTCCGTCTTTACAATCACCCTGCGAGCTTTTTGTCTGCATTATTCGAAATGCTCTTGTTTTTTAGTCTGCTACAGCATTAAATATATTCCAGGTGCGATTGGGCATTTAGGCTAAGTTAAAAAGGAAAGAACCTTTTTTTTGTTTGTTTTGTTGGTAAATTTCCAACTACATCAAGTATAGTCTACAAAAATATAAAGATAGAACAGAACCACAGTTACTCAGGTATCTGCCGTCTATGTGCGAAGATAACTAAAGTCGTAATTAAAGATACGTCTACTGAAACCCCTTCAACCGAATTTTCTAATCTTATTAGCAAGCAAAAATTACAAAAGTGTGCTGGTGAAGCGATTACGAGGGTAGCGCTGGATACATTACAGAAATTTGAAGTGTCGCCGTCGATGCTTATGAGCGGTGGCGCGGTAACAGTGCCTTGCGTGGGCCGTTCTCTAAAACTAGAGCGTGAACAACTTTTGAATGTGACGTGTAAAGCTTTACATCTTGTGGCACAAACATGCATGCATTAATTTCAAATGCTAAGAAAATGTTTTTGAAATCTCCCAAACGAACTCGAGAACTTCACAGACGGCGCCCCGGTATTCCAGAACCATAAGCGCCGATTCTCACACGTTGGAGATCATGGTTGAAGGCGGTCTTTTATTATTCAACAAGTAAAATTTGCGGTTTTATAATTCAATCCCGACGAAACTGCAGCTATTAAGGAAAGTCAAATAAGCTGTCGAGATACTTTCTGTTGAACTATTTACGACAATTATGCCGGTTTATTTGACGCGATAGAAACATTTCAAAATACTGCGTTGTCATTTGTGGAGTCAGAGTCAGTGCAAATTGTGAACGATGTGTGCCATGTGATATAAGTGGTACAAAGAGTATGTGTGTTGTGGACAGTTATAAACAGAGATTCTGATTTTACTAAATTAATACAAACTGGTGATAGTGCATCTGATCCATTAAGTTTTTAACAATCTTACAGACAAAAGTGGCTCATTCTACTCATAAGCCACATGAAATTAACAATTTACACAAACACGTCATTTACACAATAAATTGCAATGTTTATGAAGGCACATACATAGGACAAACTCAGCAACACTTAAAGTAATAAAATAAATAAACGAATTTACATACTTTCAACTTTAAAAACGTAAAAATAATTGCTACAAACGAATCATTAAAAAAATTTTTGATATAAAAAAAATACACAAAAAAGTCTATTAACCACAGAGAAGACATTAATTCCTTAAGTGTCATATAGAGAAATGAAATAAAATAACCATTTGGCTGTATTTTATTTAAAATAACACCTGCATAATAAATATTTAATTTAATTTTAGTGTGGTAACGGTCCAACGGGATGTATAAGTTTTCTAAAACTTCTCATAACCTCAGTAGTCTTTTCTCCATAAAATATATATATTAACATTAAAGTTATTAAAATAATTTGTATTGCATAAAATTTAGCGAGAACATTGCCAAAAATATTTGCCAGTTTCGTTCTGTAAGAAAGTTATAAAGAATGTTAAGGTTATATTTACTAAAATAAAGAAATATAGTGAAAGAACACATGAACCAACAAAAACGAGCTGATAGTTATTGAGTTGGTGGTAGTAATTTTTAAATGATTTCATCGTTTGGTAGAAGATGATGAAAGTAAAGAATTGAGTACAATAAGCGATAGAGCAGTTTCCGCCTTTAATATGTTGCTGGAATATCAAATAAGAACTCGTCAAAGCTGTTAAAAAAAGTACTGCAGAAAAGAATTTAATCTTGTTGTATTAGATTAGCTTAACTCCAAAAGTAAGTTAATGATTGTCCCTGCAAGAATGCATCAAACTTTCACATTTTGATTTAAATTCGTGCCATAAACTTTCAAAAAACGCAGATTTTCTTCGTGTTTCTGCCGTTTTTTTTTTGGAAATTCATTCTCTAAAGTGCTATAATAGTGGATGAAAGGTATTGTGAGAGTTCCCTAAATTTCTCTCTAAAGTTAGAAACATGGAAATTGTTCTTCAGGCTTTCGGTTATAAATGAAAAAAATGCGATTTTAGTGTTTTTGGAAAATTAAAGGAGTAAAAAAAGCAGGGTGCCGCTTAAAAGAATAAAAAAACATATTTCGTCATTTTTGGAAAACCACTCTCTAAGAGGGTAAATTGGGTGTGGATAGGTTTCGAAATTCGGTAGTATTATTTGTTTCTAACCAGAACCTTTAGTATCGAATTTCATTTTTCAAAATTAAAAAATTACGAGACTCTCAAACGAGCTTCTTCTATTTTACATCCTTAAGGGCTAAATTTACAAAAATTATAGCACGTCTACACACAAAAGGAACTGTCCAAATTTCATGTTTGTAATTTCAATAGTTTCAACTCTGTATTGATGAGTTAGAACTCCCTGTACGTAGTGAAATAAATAAATATTGTATTAAATTTAAAATAGAAAACAGAGAACCCGAATTTTTGTTTTTGGAACTATACATCTAATCGGAAACCTCCATGTCTGCCACCTTTTCTAAAATTTCTCTAGAGGAGAAAAATGTCAAGAAGAAAGACCATAAAATTATTTAATTTTGTTTTTTTAATAATAATGATAGCAAGGACTGTGGCGTAATATGGTAAACAACACATAAGTATCGGCAACTTCCGCACCACACGAGTTTAATTAATTAATCCGGGACGGCCGTTTCGAGGATACGAATGATCCACATTCCCAACCGGTGACCGAATGATGTGAAAAACCTCTAAAACTAACATGCTTGTTCTATCCCTACCTTCGAGAAAAATATTATTTGCAAGTACCTGCTTTTACCGCTTACGTGTCTTAAAACTAAAACGTGCGAAAAAATACGGAATACGGACAAATATACAGAAGGGTCTCTTGTTATTGAAGCCCAAGACATAAAACAAGGTTCACCCCAATAGATCGAATAGAACTGAGTACGACGACGGTCCGTTCTTTCTGTTCATCGGATTTTTGTTGCTTTTTATATCGATCGTCTCTACGTGTATAATTCCCGCGATGAAGTTACATTCTTAACCAATTTCAAGTTTTCTAATTTAATATTATGCCCGGTTTCGTTTATGCGTTGGGCAACATTTGACGAATCTAATCGACCGAAACGATAACACCTGATACGTTCCTTAAATTTGGTGCCTATCGCTCTTTTCGTTTGACCATTATAGGCTTTATTGCAGTCACTGCATGCAATTTCATATATAATTCCCGACGTTTCTTCCATTTTCGGTTTATCTTTCGGATTCCCAAGAAGGTTTTTAAGTGTATTACGTGAACGGAAACATACATTCATATCTTGACCCTTCAGAACCTTTCGATATTCTGTGAAAGGGGCGTTTCATGAATTTCTTACCGTTAGTTTAGTTCTTTAAAATAACTAATTTCAATTACAAGACGAACTCAACTTTTTTAAATGTAGGTACCCCACTTTCACAGATAACTAAGATAACATTATTTAGCTTAAGTCCCATCATCTTACTTGTGAAATGTTTGTGATGAACAAACTCTTTAATGGCAATCTCAAATAGAACAAACAGATAGCACATTAAAAACCGGTACTGCTTTAACCATTACGACGGACACATACCATACATCTATCGTCTTAAAAAAGATATGGAAGAAACTGTATCAGAAGAGTGTTGCCCTGAAACAGTCTCGAATGTTGCGCTCTATCTTTTATGTGTGTTTTTAAGTTATCTATATAAGTCATCTTTTATGTACAAAGAAAAATGATAAAGTAATTAAAATGTGATTATATAGGGTGTATAAATAATGAAATAAATATAAAGTGGAGTTGTTAATGTTTTAACAAGATTTTGTAAAATCCATCAAATCTAGAATTCATTGTATTGGTGGTGCCTCACATTTAGGGGGTGCGAGCTGTCGACGAAATTTCGACGATCTTCGAATTTCTGCAATTTACAACCTCATCTATTTATTAATAACTAAAGTTATTTTCGCATTAAAAAAGTGCTTAAAAGCAATAACCAAAGATAACAAGAGACATGTATCTCTTAGCGGCGAAAGATTAAGTCTTTATTATTTTGAAAAGTGGTGATATAAGCTGATATGCAAATAGCTGTGCGGAGGAGTGCAGCACTCGGAGCAACGTTGATGACGCCGGGTTAGCAGAAAGATGATCGTTAGTTAGTCTTATTTTTTAACCGTTGGGGGAAATCTGAACAGTTAGCCGGGTGATTTGGCGTCGTGAGGTTCCATCGCTATTGGTGCCTCCAATGGGTTCCACGAAATCTTGGCCGTCTCACAAATATTGTTCAAGAGTACACATGGTCAATCGTGGTAATTTAAAGATCATCACGTAGGCGTTCATTTTTCACAGACCAAGGGGCCTGAGCGATGAATCCCAGAGAGCTTTATTTTGTAAGACTTCAAGCTTCTGTATGTGTACCTGGCAGATCGATGGTCCTGAGACAAGAGAATCTTACTTGAAAGATCCAATGAGCTGCTGCTACAAAACGGCACCAGCAGCAGATTTTGAGCTTTCTGGAGTATATGTTTGATGTTCTACATGAGATGTCTCCTTGTCAACATCTGATCGAATGTAAAGTCGAGGTATGTTACGCTTGCACTCCACGGTGTCCATCTCAACACACGGGGTTCTCCTGGTCGGCTAGTGTTTTCTCTAAGTCTACCAACGGTTCCATGGAGCTTTTCCTTCTCATACCGACGGCACAGATTCTTTTACTTTAAATTCACCTCCTTTTGTGGAACGCCACCGTCGACCCACTCTGGTCAGCTCACCGCGAGAAACATACTGACATAGCCGATTTGGTAAATGTATGACTAACTTCCGTCTATTTCTAATAACGTGGTAAGTTTTATGAGCATGTTTCTGGAGCTGCCCTAGGCTCCTTTTTGTATCCGATCGTGGCTAATATTTTCATGGAAGCGTTCGAACAACAAATGCAAAACTCCATTTAAAACCTAAAGGTTGGCTCGAATACGTAGATGACACCTCCGTTATTTAGCCACAGTACTTTTTACTTTTTACTGTGAGTGATTCCACCAATTAAGAAAGGTTATTCTTCGAAATACAACAGAAATTTGAAAACAAAAATTATAGTGGCCGCACTTGCTGAACTAAAACGAAACCATGACTCTAAGTATTATAGTGTTAAAAATTTTGTTCCCCAAACATTAAATCATCTATTTATGAAATTTGTAAGGTTTTTATTGAAAGGATAAATGCCCAATTGTCGCTTTTAATAGTTGTTTCTAGTTTTTTTTGTTTATTTGAGTTTTTAAGTCTTTTAGGGAAAGGAACCAATAAACTTTTTAAACATTTTTAATATATTTTTTATCAATATTTTATAATCTTTCTAGTAAGAGCAATTCAGCAATTCAGATCAAATTTTAACAATTTTATATTTATTTTCATTTGCGTTTGGATCCAAGTGCTTCGCAAATACATTCATTTTCCATTTGGTAATAAAAAAAATTGTAATTAAAACACATTCTGGAAAGTTATAACGAGAATAGTTAGTTTTCATGTACAAGCAAGATACCTGCAAACTCTACAATACTGAATAGAACTTCTAGCGATAAACGCAAAAAAAAGCCACGCTGAAACGAACGTAATACCAACCTATAAAAGCATATTTCCTCCCATCCTGCCTCCCCACACCACTCGCCCGGTTTACACAATACGCAATTCGGTTCATAACCTTTCAACATCACATCCATGTCGAACTTTTTGACAAAAACAACTGCGGAACGCATTCGATTCACTCGAAAACCCACTCACAGCTGTCGATTACTTCTCCCATCGTACTCAATGCACGTTACAGCCATAGTTAATAAATGTACCTCTCACAAAGATAGAATGTAAATGCGTACCAAAATGGCGGTATGTCGAGCAAAAACAAAAAAAAATATGCATGCATTCTTAATTTTTTCCGGTTTCGATGGGAGTGTCTGTTCGCTTCCGGATTTTAGTGGAGACCATCACAAAACTCGTATACAACCCGTACAACGTAATCAATTGGCTCGCTAATGGTTGGCTTTATTAGAATAATTTGTTGTAGGTCTGGTGTACGATTTTAAAAAGTCATATATATGGACCGTTTCAATTTTTTTTTGTTTGATTTCTTTTATAATTGCTAATTGTTGAACCATTGTCTATATTTTTTTTTTTTGGTTTCGTTTATGTCGTTCTTCCTTATCGAAGAGCTGAATTTTTATTTTAAATTAATAGTATTGTGGTCACTATTCGGCTTTGAATGCAATTAAACTCAATAATTTGATGAACATTTGTTATTGAAGTTAGATTTGTGATGGCGGGAAAGCAAAATCTGTGGCTGTAAAATGGTAAAATCTATTGTTATATTAATCTTCCCAATCTACGGCGCAATAATTTTCCATGTTTCCAGCATTTGTCTTATTGCGTCAGAAGATTGTTGCTCTGCTGTTACCTCGAGCTCCTTTGGCAAACTCTTCTCGGAAAGGAAAACAATGTAACTGCATAAACCCTTAGGCAGTCAGCTCTTGATATCGTTGTTATCCATCTCCAGTTCCATGATCTCAGCCAAAGATTCATTCACAGCTACTGATTCAAACCCTTCAAAGTCACATTCTACAGAGCCCTCCGCCCAAAGTGTATTCCAGGCGTCCCTTGATAATCCTTTTCGATTATCTAACGATGTAGACGTGATATTTCCAAAACCCTTTGACAGTGAGATTGGTTGCTTCAGTCACCTCAAAACAACGCTCGAAGAGCACTTTAGATTAGAGCCTCTTAAAATTAATATAACCTGTTCTATTGGCTGATCTATTGGTAACCGAGTGGTGTTGAAAGAAGAACAAGACTTTGAGCAGTGTCTGTTACGTTTTCTTGGTTTGAAGAACAATGCCGCTGGTCATCTACTTCTGTTTATCTTTTTTGCGAAGAGGGAGAGCCAATTGCTTTTTTTAGATGAGATTTACGAAATAAAACAATTGAATTGTGATTTTACAAAATACAGTAAATGAAGCTAATGAATTTCTTCATATGAAAATGAAACTGAAATGTTGAAAAGCATTGTCCATAACAAGCAAGGCATAGAGACATCTCAAGCGAAAATTTTTTCACAGAAGGACCGAATACTTCACTAATCCAATTAGTCAGGGTTACGTGTCACCCCAACGTTGCTGTTGCACTGTTCTGAATTTTACACTCCTTGAAGACTCGTGAAGTTACCGAATGGAGTTTAATTTTCAAATCGCTGCCTTGCATTGGCGCAAAATAGCAGCGTGAGGCGGACCGTTGCCGGGCAATATATTCTCTTCTGCTGTTCTGCAAGTTTTCTTCGGCATCTTCCTCCAAAAGACACTCGTTTCGTCACAATTAAAAATCTTCAGAATTTTAAGTCTGGTACCTTAATATCGGATTACTTCATCGTGCCTCATAACGCTGTGCCGGTTCTTCTGTTAAACTTCTCGAACCACCCACATGGACTCTCTTAAATATTTCTTGCTAGTGGAACGTGTTTTAAATACAAGCTAATGTAACAGGAGTACAGTCCGGGACTTCCCCTTACCTCGTCACTTGTTATGTGAATTCACAATTCTTTTTGGAATTTGTTTTGCTCGTTATGTAAATTATTCGTTATGAAAGGTGCTTGTTAAGCGAGGTCCTACTGTACGTACAGGTTTGCAGAATTTTCCAATTATACTCTTTCATATTTCCATCGATGTAGTTCCTGACGAGACATCCTGTATATATAAAGACGCAAAAAGAATGAACCTATACAATCTTCAGGTAATCAAATTTCAATTTCGCGGATATTACAACTCCTCCCATTCAAAAGATGAAAAGCAAAGTTTTGAGGAACTCCATAAAAAAAAATAAAAGGACCTGAATTCATAAAGAAAACATTCAATCAATCCGATTTTTTCCTTCCAACGAGAGAGGCTCTTAGGGAATAAAAAGAACCACTTCCTTTTCGGGCGAAGCGCGACACTTCCCCCAAATTAGCCGCCGAAGACGCTCGCTCCATCGATCCCGTCAAATAAATAACCGCTAGAAACAAAAAAAAAGGGAACGCTCACAGAAGCGCCATCCGGCGGTTTCCCTCTTAAGAATTTCATTAAACGGACTCGTGCGGAGAAATTCCTCAAAGCCTTTCACTCTTAGGCGAATGGTAGTTAAAGAGAGCCGCCTTCCTTTCAGAAATCTTTGCCCCTATACGTTATTAATCATTTTTAAGCACTTCGTCAAAGTTAGACGTTCCGGACGGACGAGGTCTGTGCGTCTATAAATCACTCGGGTCGTTGTCATCCCGAGTTCCGGGTTCCCCACGAAGTTCTTGGACGACGACTCGTTGTGAAGAAGTTTGGTACGGAGAAGAAAGTGCTTTGGAATGT
>LR736874.1:5886006-5907992 GCA_902654985.2 Oryctes borbonicus
TGTCCAGTTCATCCCACAACAACTCTATAGGGTTCAAATCTGGGCTTCGTGGGGGCCATGTCATTACTTACAGGATGTGCTGTTCTTCTTGCTCCTTTAGATAGTTCTTACACACTAACACAGTGTGTTTTGGGTGGTTGTCATGCGTGAATGTAAAGTTACAGCCTATTATACGCAATCCTGATGGCACTGCATGATTCTGGAGTATTGCAAAATAATGTTCCTTCCTCATTACACCCTGCACTCTGCATAAATCTTCCGTCCCAGCAAAGGAGAAACATCCCCACACTAACACAGAACTACGCCCTTGCTTCACTGTAGGCACAATGCAGTTCGGGATCACTTTTCGGTTTTAAATCTTCGGACATAAACTCGTCGATTTTGCCCAAAAACTTCAAACTTTAACTCGTCACTCCAAAGCACGTGTTTTGAATCATCTAACGACCAATCTAGATGAGAACGGGCCCACTGTAGCCGTTTTGCTCTGTTGTCCCGTCCTAATAAGGGTTTTCGAATGGCAATGCATCCATGAAGGTCCGCTTGTTGAAGTCGACGTTTTACCGTACTCGCCGAAACTTGTTCTTCACGGCCACGATTGACTTCCGCTGCTATTTGTGGCGCTGTTAATTTTCTATTGCGTTTGTTTAATAATACAATTCTCAAATCTTTAGCTTTTGTTGTTTTCCTAGATGCTCCAGGACGAACACGGTTTTCTATAGTTCCAGTTGTCCGATATCATTTACTGTTGAACTTCTCATATTTATTTTTTCAGCAATTTGTCGCCCCGAATATCCTTCTTCAAACAGTGTAATAATGCGTGAACGTTTTTCTACACTGGTAGGCTTGCCACGTGCCATTTTGAAGTCAATTTTGATGCACACCAACACACGTTTAACAGTAAAATGAAGCAAATTTATATCTTTACGCCTGTGATAAATAAACAAGAATGATACTGCGGTATATTTCCTAAATGTATTGTTCGTTAATAATCCCCAAACGACCCGTTTCAAAAGATCAGTACTGCCGAGAAATTCTTGGAATGATGTACACGTTAATTCTTTTAAAACAATAGCTGAAACTATCATTAATTTATAGGCTATTTAGTTTATTTTTTTTTTGCTTTATCGCATTTGATCTTCACTTAGCGTATTTTATTTTTCTTATATCTGTGCGTTCGTAGAGTGTAATGTTTAGTTATACATTTCCTGTACTTGGGTTTTACCTGTAGGAAATAAATTATTATTATTATATACAGTTGTATCCACAAAGATTCTATTATCATATTCTACGGCGCTCACCATTAACAGTAACACGATTTCCCTGTTCGCCTTAAAAAAAATAAAGACCAACCACTTCCTGAATCCAAATACCGCACCGAACAATGACTTCTTCACCGTGGAGAGCCTCATCCGAGAATACGATTTTTTCAATCAAAATTTTGATCAACATTCAATCGTTTTAGAACCCAAGTGGGAGAAGATCGACGCAAACGATGATGATCAGCAGATTTGAATTGTTAAACAAGCTGAATTTTATAGGCCTGCAGATAAAGTTCGTAGTCATCTGCGAAAGGCCCATTTCTTAAAAACATTGTGGTACAGAGACGTCTTCAATCACATTTTGACTTACAGCAACGATGTTCTGTTTTGAACGGACCGTTCGAAGGTAGACAGACGTAGATTCGCTTGTTACCAACAAAGAGCTCGTTTAAATTTTTCAACAAGACGATAGATGAAGCGTTTCATTGGTCGATTGTGTTAACGGTAAATTTCTCATAGTGCGTGAAAGGTGTATCGAACCGATGATTAAATTTTAACAATCTGTACTCATTATCGGATCGTGTGTCTCTCCATAATGGCTCACCATACACTACTTCTTTTATACTGTAGTATTAGTATTAGTATCAATGGGCTATTGCACAAATGCCTTTAGTCGCTGCGACCTTGATAGATCTTTCGTCCATTTTTGTCCTGGAACATTTTCCCAGTACGAGGTCTTTTGATTATCCTCCCGTTTTTCAATTACTTGTTTTATGTGGCTCTCTTGTAGGCCACAGAAGAGGTTAGGACCGACGAAGGGCATATTCGCTGCTCCTCTAGCCGGCTTGGCTACTTTTTCATTATTTTCGATCTCTTGGTTTGCTTGGGACCCACGGCAAAGTAACGTGGTTTTTGTGTCCTAATTGCCTTAAATTTTGTACACATTCGTGAATCAGAGCAGATTCGTGTATGTAGGCTTTGATAGCCTTTAGAACTGCCTGGCTCTCACTGAATATAGTTATGGTTGCGCCTCGTATCCCTATCTCGAGGCACTTTAGGACGCACAAGTTTAAAGCAGAAATCTCTCCTGTAGGCATTTTAAGGTGGTAGTTAGCCCCACTAATGCCTATACCTGTTCCAACTCCTTCTATACTTGAGCCGTCCGTGTACCATGCCAGAGTACCTTTTTTGCTTTGAGGCTGATCGGATGCCCACTCAATGATCACCCTATAAGGGTGATAAAAATTGTATTGCATAGGGATCATGTGTCTTGCAATATGCACCAGATATTTGCTGTTGGGACCTTCGAGGATTCTCAGAGGCCCTTTAAGATCCCCAGGCTGCAGTCCCTGCATTCTACAAAGAGTGAGGGCACTCAATGTAGCCTGTTTCTGAATGTGCAGCAGACTTCTAGTGCTCCTGTGCATCACACTTGCGATGTTGACACAAGCATGACTCTGAATTTGTTGAAACTGCTGTTCCACAGCCTTCTGAGTTGTTTTTGGCCACTGAACCAAAGAGGCGTAGGTGATCATGGGTTTAACTTTTATACTCTTCTAAGCTTTCGATTTGTTTTAAATCCTTTTCCAAAGAGAATACAGAAAATATGCAGCAATAAGTATATATTTAATTTATACATTTCGAAATAGATAAATTTGCAACTAATGCAGCCAGTTAATGACAGAAATCGATCAGACTGCTTATACGTGTTGGTGGTGCAGAGAATGTTACTTTTAAGTGGTAGGAAATTTTCAGAAGGTGCATATGTTATATACCATACATACGTTTCTTTTCTTTTGATTTAAATATAATCTATGTTGTTGCAATTAGAACGCTAGCTACGATACTCAGAAATGCTTTTATTTATATTTTTAGTGTCCCCTGGAGGAAACAGAGCTTTTTATACAATACAAGCCAATAGTTGCATTTTTTCTAACTTCATTAAATTTAAATTAAATGCCCTAACGCTGTAATTTCGTATTAATGTTTGTATCGCCAGTCCCTCAAACCAATAATGAAATATTATTACATAGCGAATAGGTGGCTCTATGGGTCATTATTCTCGCACTAAAGCCTCTTTAGGTTATCTTATTTCGGCTTATAGAAAAAAGATCCAAAAGAAAAGCGTAAATTCATCCTATCCAAGTCCCTTCAAAATCCAGGTATGTCGCGAAACAGCTCGAAGAGTCATGGAAACAACGTTCAACACGTTATTGCTGAATTTAACTTCGATGAAAAAGCAAAGAAAATGAATAAAAAGATTTTTGAAAAGGACCCCAGTGTGTCGATACTAGATGTGAGCGATAAATTAACCGTTCCGAAATCCGCGATACGAAAGGCGAAAAAAGATTAAATTTAAATGGTAAAAGTCCAAAATGCACCAGATCGATCTGAAGAGGAAGACATTATCTGCAGACCAGGAGCTTGAACACTTTACGAACAGCATTTAACAAGATTTAATTGTCGAAACTTACCACAAAGATGGTGCCAAACAACTTACCTGATCAAGAATTTAACATCGCAAAAAGTTGAGGAGAGGTTTAAAGACAATTGGAGACCCGTTGTGCGACTGAATTTCGAACTAACCATTTAGTTTGGCATCTATATACACATGTGGATCTCTGAAAATCTGCAATTATTCTGAGTCGTGGAGGCACAAAATCATAAGAAAATAAAACGCACAATATATCTATATGTCTTGAGCCGATTTGGCGTCTTCAGCTGGCATATTTCCAATAACACTCAGACTGCATAACGATTGTAATTTTCACTTCAGAATCTGAAAAAAACCATGATAGTCGGCTTTGTAAACGTTTTACAATGAATTTTAACATTAAATATTTGAAGTTAGCAACATAACGTTATTATTGGAACGAGAGCCTTCTCAGTTTTTATCGTTTCAGGAAAATTTTCCCACCGCTGATTTAATAGTTTAAAAATTCTGTGGTTGCGAAATATTTTTGGTATACGGAAAATATTTACACATCTACCAACGAACGGGAATACTCAACTAAAACGTTCCCTATACATTAAATGCAAATCCACTCTTTCGCATCGATTGCACTAAATTCCCCCAGGAGATAAGATACATCCATTTAAACAAATAAAATACCCACTCTATTCCGTGACTGCAAACCTCCGATTGTTTTTCTCTATTTCGCGAAATAAATTCTACACAGCGCGACATCGGGAGGAACCGGCTCAGCGATCCGTTCGATCGCCTTTTATTTCTTCCTAATACGATACAGAACGTTCCTCGTGCGCCGGTAACGCTCATAGGAATCCATTTAATATCCTCCGAAGCTTTTCCGACGAGATGTAGGAGAAGACAACCCTTCGTAACCGATAAAACAAAAGCATAAAGAAACGGGAAAAGGGGTTGGTTATCGTCCGATAACCTTGGCGACTAAATTAATCCTGCTCTTATCGAAATAATATTATTCCATCGTACGGCGGTACATCGTCAACTTTGAAGTATGAGTTGCGATCTTGTCTGTAATAAATTACGGGTAGTATATTACGAGGGAAACGCCCTAGACTCATGACTTATTTATCGGATATCTTTTGGAGAGGATGTGTGTGTCGTGGTCATGACTTTCAATGGGCAAAAACAGGGCTTTTCCAGGGATTACATAGATTCGCGGGGGAATTAGACTTCGATGAGATGTTTCGAGTATCTAGTGGAAGTAATATAGAATTCGATCAAAGCCATTTCTTTTGCCTTTTTATGTTTGTTCCAATTACATTTTTCTGCTGAAAGAAGTTTGTGCGCGACGTCTTAAATAAATCTATTCGTCTTACGTGGAAATCTGATCAACACTTGGTCACTTATTTTCCCTATTTACTATTTGCACGTGCTTTATAAATTGCCAAACAATGCAGGTAAGGAAATGATCGTTACTTCAAGTAAATGCCAAAATTTGTTTTTATGGATACCAAAGAAGTTCAACACTTCAACACTTGGCCTTGGCAACAAAAACCATTTTTCTGTGTAAAATTCACTTTATCGTTTGAACCAAATCCGCCTTTTTTATATTCGGAAATACGACATAGTCAGTGGAAGCTAAATGTGGTGAATATGGTGGGTGCGATCCAATGATTTGGTATTATACCTTCAATTATTTTGGCCCTTTCAAGGTAATCAACTTGGATTATGCCGTGTACATGCCAAAACACGGTGACAATGATCTTAGTTGATAAAGTGGCTTTGGCCTTCTTTGGCGCTGGCTAGCCACAAAAAGCCCACCGTTCCTTGGATTTTGGTGTGCTATGATGAATCCATGTTTCGTCAATAGTTACGAATCGACGCAAAAAAATATTCAATTTGTGCTTCAATATCGCCAAACATTCCTTTGAAGTTGACACACATGCGTGTTTATGGTCAATTGTGACCAATCTCGGCGCCCATCTTGCGAAAAGCTTCCTGACATTTAATTGGGTTAATAATATATTATGCATCCGATCATTCCGATCATTCGTTGCGGTATCTTGGATCTTTTCAATCATTTCTGATGTAGTGACGTCATTTGAACGACCTAGACGTTCTTCATCAATGAGGTCGATAAGGTTAAGGCCAATAACGATGGTGTAGAGTCCCAATAAACTTCGCTTTTATCTCATCTTTGGTTTCCTT
Source organism: Oryctes borbonicus (assembly GCA_902654985.2). Taxonomy (NCBI): domain Eukaryota; kingdom Metazoa; phylum Arthropoda; class Insecta; order Coleoptera; family Scarabaeidae; genus Oryctes; species Oryctes borbonicus. The sequence goes on from LR736874.1 coordinate 5,891,899, forward strand.
TCTCAAAAACATTTAATCGCTGGGCTGTATTCGATTTTTTCCATTCTTGCTTAAACAGAAGAGTTGTTCATTTTAAAGGGCTCTTGCTCACTAACTCACAGACGTATCTGTTTGAAAACCTCACGGGACTCTTATCAAAAGTTACTTACGTACATAAATGAATGTTTCTCAACCCTGTTTGTCAACGTTAATCTATTCTAAACTAAACTAAAACCACCGCTTCCCTTAGCTGCCTCAATCCTCCAATTTGCCTCTGGATCGGCTACCGCCCTCATGGAATGCTCCAGCGTCCACTGGGAGTCAGTATCGCTCCCGTTCATTATAGAAACCTAATTCCAAAGGGCAATATACACTAACCAAATACTCCCCAAGCGCGTCCACAATGCTATAGGGGAACCAATTCTCAAAACATCTTTTCCACTTTGAAGATGTTTCCGGTGCATGCTTTTTGAAGGGTTCAACAGCTTTTTGAAGGGTTCAACGGCTTTTTGAAGAGTTCAACAGTGTTTTCAAGGGTTCAACAGCTTCTTGAAGGGTTCAACAGCTTTTTGAAGGGTTCGACAGCTTTTTGAAGAGCTCAACAGCTTCTTGAGGTGAAAGAAGTTACTGTCCACAAATCTTTTGTTTGATATTCGGGAATAAGAAGTCATTAGCCGATAAATCCGGCGAAGACCAGCAATAGGACATCAATTCGATGTCTTTCTTCTTCAAATAATCAATCATTTAACGTGCTCCATGAATGTTGGCATTGTCATGACGAAGGATGATTGGCCGTTATCGATTGTTTTCGCCCATGATTTCTGGCAAACAAATCATTGCATATCATTCAGCATTAAGTGTTCTTCCACAATCATTTCTTTTTAAGTGCTTCGTGAACGAATCACTTTTATTAGATTCAGTTCATCTGAGAACACCCAAACAGTTGATTGTTGCTTAGTTTCCGGCTCGCACGAATGTATCCAAGTTTCCTCGCCTTTTAGAATGCTGTAGTTCCTGTCGTGATTTTTTTTGAAAACTTCCTTAGACCAATTCACACGAGTCCTTTTTGTGCTTGAGGCAAATTATGTGGAATCCATCGCGAACAGATCTTTCTCACACCTAAATGTTCATGCTGCCTTCGATACACCTAAAGATGCCTCTATCTCTCGGTAAGTCGGATGTCGAACCTCTTCAATCATGTTGCGCACAGTATCGATGTTTTTTGGAACAACAAACGAATTTGGTCGACCTTCACGAAATTCGTCGCTGACAGAAGTATGACCACGAAGAAATTCCGCAAGGCAATTCTAAAGAATATCTTTTGATGATTCTTCATTACCAAAAGTTAGCTCGGGCGATTTCACTGCTTCAACAATAACAAATAGCAAATTTTTCGAGTTTCGAGAGTTATATTTCATCAACGCCATCCAATAGTTATTTGTAAAAGCTTAAGACGCCACCTATTTCAGCACCTATAATTTAAAAAAATAATGAAGAATCAAAAGTACAATTATTCAATTGTTTATACAGTTTTAACTCCTACATTGAATATTCAGAGATTCACGCTAAAAGCTCCATCTCCAAACATCCTCCAGAATTTATGTCTAGCAATTATATCACTATTAGACCCTGACGCTTTAAAATTATCGAAAACCCTACGCGGCTCCGTTCGGCTAGAGCTATACAATAAATTATCGGCGTCGGCGAAGAGGGGCGTCTTTATTAAAATCCGCTTATTCTCTCCTACGTACCGAAGACATAGAGTTCCGCGCGATGTCTCCGAGACGAAAATCGACGCGAGCAAGACGATTTATATACAGCCGTCTAGATCCGATCATTCGATTAATTACGGCAATAAATTATCCGAAAAGGCTTCGGAATACATTATATGGAAAAGGGGATTTTGCGTTTCGAAGATGTTCAAGGACATCCGACGCAGATCCTTTCGCAGATGCTACCACCTCAACACAAATTCGAAATCGGATCCAAAGGCAGGGGTTTGGGGTATATCGTCTGCGCGTTCTCTCGTTTTAAACTATCAAATATACGCTTAAGACGCATAAAAATTGCGTCCATTTAATTCTTGATTGAAGCCATATGTCGGATTATTCACGTTATCCGATGCAAAGTATTGCGTAGTATTAGTTTCTCAAAATCGCTCTAAGAGAATTCTTAGCAAAGATGGATTTTATAAGGATCGTAACTATGCTTTCGAAGAATCCTCGAGCCGCTTGCTTGGGAAATGTTAATATTCTGGGCCACTTGATTTTGAACTATATGGATAAAAGCAATCTGCGTTTTGAAAATATGCGTTTTCCATGGAAGCGTGGAGTTAGCTGCAGGAGAACATAATAATACTTGATAGACAAATCAGTTCTACATCTGCCGTTGACATAAAAGACAGGGTGTTCCATTTAAATTAAACAAGTTATTGGTGTCTAAAACTTACAAGTACTTAAGTCTTAATTTTAAAACACCTCGTATACGTTAGTAACTTTTTCGCAAGTGCAACATAAAAGTTAATTAATTAGTAGATTCTAGTAGAATGTTGGCAATTGGTACTTTCATGCTAATAGTTCAGAGATCAATAAAGCAAAACAGTTACAATTCGCAAGATGAGTCAGTGCAATAAATGAAAAGCACTTAATTTTTCATATTTATTTTTCAACGTAGTGTTGGGCTTACACGCTTCGTCCAGCGCTGCTCCAGTTTGCTAACCTTGTAACGAGCCGTCGAAGTGCGCCCGATTTAAATACTGTTTAATTGCAAAATTGTGTATTCATCTTTTGTAATCAACCTTTAGATCAATTTTATCTTTTATCTTTGTTAATTAATATTTTAATACGAGAACCGATTATTTTGAGCAAGAGTGCATCTTACTTATATTACTAAACTATGTTGAACTTTAATATATGTGTGTTATGTAAATTCAATCATTGCGGAATCTATGCATCGATGTATTTTAAAACTGTTTTACTTGTATGTGTGACGCGCAAGGTCGCAGTGCGTGACGAACAAAAAGCGCACGTCACTCAAATACGGCTATATAAACCGTGGAAAATTTTACAATTTTGTCTTTACTGTAGCGGCTTCAAGCTGAGTAGAAGGAACACCTCGGAACGGTGCAATCGGCTGCAATAATAGTTCTTTTGTAAAAGTGACTAGATTTCATCCACATTTCGCAATTAGACGGGGCTTCAAGCTGACTTTCGCCAAGTTGGAAGGCATACCGTAATTGGGCGGCCTCAAAGCTAATTTTTGTGGAATATTGATATCTGATAACCAAAAAAAAACATCTGTAAATTTATTTACCCAAAACGTCTAAACATTATAAAAATAGAAATCTGAGGAAAGTCCGAACCTGAACTTAGAACAATTTCCGAAACCGAGAATGACTGCAAATATTTGAGAATTTTATTAATGTCGTGGAACACTGGAGATTATATTGTTTTGTTGTTTAAAGGATTTAATCTTGCTTTGTTATTGTGAATAAATTGGCTATTATTGTTGCTATTGTTGAACCTCTGGACATAGAAGCTGCCACAGATAGAGTTATTAGTGTACACCCCGCTGAATTAACATCTTAAGTCATTCACTTCCTTTTAACCATTAAGTCCGCAATCATCGTTTCTTTTATTTAACGGTTATTTACTTTACGGCACAAAAGTTTGATTCTATCTAAAAGGAAAATTCATGTTACTCGCAGCGACATCCATCGATGGAGGACGCAACTATATTGTAAAAAGAGTTGTTCCCATCATCAATAATTAATAGAATATTTCATTTGATATAAAAGAAAAGCTTATGTCAAGTGGTATATTTACATATCGGTTGCAAATTTAGAAAAAGTTGCTTAAGAAAATATCTGATAGAGTTGCCGCTTCTCATCGGATATGTTCAAGTTTTCAAAAATTATCCAGAAAGAGTAGGAAACATTACAACCCCTTCTGAATATGATAGAATTGGCTCACTTCCGTAAAATAAACATTAGCTTCCTGTTTGAATAAAGTCCCTTTGCCATCAGCCATTTTTTCACATCGGAGAGGAAATAGTAGGATCCAAGCGAGCCAAATCTAAAGATCAGGGGAAAGGTGTTGAAACCTCGACTCCATCAATTTCGTTAGTACTTCAAAGGAATGAGCTCGTACATTGTCGTGATGGAAAAAGAGCTCTTTGTGGGCCAACCGTGGCACTTCGACTTTCAAAGAGTCCAAAACGATGCATAATATGCACCTGTACTAGTTTTACTCTTTTCCAAACAGTTAATGAACATTACTCCTTGACAGTCAAAAAAAATCCGTAAACTTCCCGGCTAAAGGAACGATCTTTGCCTTCTATGCAGCAGAAACACATTGTTGGGGCAACGACAAAACGACGCCTAAAGTCCTGTGGTTTCTATTGAAACAGCTACAAAGCATTCTTGGAACATATCCCATGATTCCGTCTTTAGCCAAATCTAAGCAATCGCAGCACCCACCTGTGTATCCGTTCAGTCGAGATATCCACAGCACTAGCAGTCTCACGCATCTTCGAGATTTCTGGAGCAGTGATTTCAAAAAACCATCCAGAACGTTCAGCATCCCTTGTGCTGATATGGCCACTTCGGAGATTTTGAAACGATATATTATAAACTCTTCTAACCGAAGGTGCACATTCACCATTACATTTATTAAGACTCTCCTTAGTCTCCTGAGGCGATTTGATTTCATTAATTTTCTGGAAATCACTTACAGGATTCTGACTGGACTGGACAGGACTGAAAACCGATATGATAATGATGAATAATCTCGATATACACCAGTTGTGCCATCTCTTTGACTTTGCGCTGGGTTTTCAAACCGAATTCCGTTATATCGATTTTTCGATAAGACCAGAATGGTGCGTAGTATTTCTAGATTAAGTTATTGATTACAATCTAAAATGGAGACTCAGCAGATGACGACTACCTGTAAGCATTATCTAGAAGAATCAATAAAAAGACTGCATTGTATTCAGAAATTAGAGACAAGTATGAAATATCTCTTAAATGTCGGCATACAAGAAGAAGCGTTCCTATGGAACACCTTCTAGAAAAGAAACCTACGTATTTGCCAACAAATTGCGTATAATTCGTATAATAATAAGCAAAGTTACCGGACAAAATACAGAAAAAAAAGGTCTGTACAGAATTCAAATCTGAACCTCAGCAGAATGGCGAATAACAATTTACACGCGGTGTCAAATTTAAACATGTGCGGTCAGCGATATGTCGAGGGTTCGCGCCTAAAAGCCTCCGGCAAGTGGAGAATGTAAAAAATTAGGGTCGATTTCGTGGACGGGAACAAAAGTAGAAAAGAACTCATTAGCTTTTTTCACTTTTAACGCCTATTTCAACGTTGGTTTTTGTACGAAGTGAAATTTGTGTTGCGAGAAAAAAAAGAAACTGTGTCCTTTTCACCGTTTTTGCGAAGTTTTTTATGCGGACGTGGCCTTTCAGATCGTGTATCTATTTTGCCTTTACTTCCAATGCTTATAATTGTAAAATATCGCTCCTGTCATGTTAGTTAAATAAAGGGGATTAAAAGGAGATTATGTTATGTTATGTTGGAACATACATTCGACATCCCAGTTAATTTTAACGAAAGATTAGGTCTTGTGTTGAAAAGGAAAGGATCGAAAAATGTCCTTGTGTTATGTAGAGTTAATACTGGAAAACAAGAATTTATAGTTAAACATTGTTTTCAACTATTAATTCTGGAGTTAATTGAATTTAAAAACAGAAAAGAAGTTTCGACTTAATGGATCTGAAAGAGGTTCTCAACAACATTACAGCATGTGCCTTGCTGGTGCAATAATCTGAAGCGGTTTGTGCAGAATGAACTGCCACGAGGTTTCAAAAATTAGTAACGGAAGATGTTAAGATATATAGGTCCAATAACTTCGTTGTTTGGGACGATTGAGCATGAGAAGAAATACCGGAAGTAGATAACGAAATTCGAAAAATTGACAGGGAATTAATAGAAATGAGCTTGTTTCAGAGCAGTTCCGTCAAACACTTCCGCTTCTCAGAATTCCCTGCCAGCTCTCGGAGTCGTTATCTACTAACGGTTTTTTCCCATACTCGTCCGTATGTTTACTGTTCAAGCTGCTCGGAGAACTAAACTGTTTAAACAGCTCCCTAAGCAGCTTCAACAGCTTCCTGAACAGCTCCGTGAATACTTCAGTGAACAGCTTGGGCAGCTACCTGAACACCTTTAACTGCTACTTGAACAATTTGATAAGCTCTCTGAACAGCCTTAACAACTCTCTGAATGCTTTGAACAGCTACCTGAACTGCTCGAACAGTCCTCTGAACAGCATGAACGGCTCCATGTACAGCTCGAACAGCTACCTGTGGCACGTCCAATTCTCGGAATTTCCTGCCAATTCTCAGAATTTTGTTCTCATCATCATCAAGCCGTCCGATCCTTCGAATTATGGTTAACGCTTAGTGCGTTTTAAAGATCCGTATTCTGAGGTGGATCAATCCTCGTTTTTCTTCTCTTTCATTCCTCTTTGCTTTTGTTTTTGTAGCTTGTTGCTAGTCTTAGCTGTGTTTACTATCTCTCTGCATTCCTTTCTGTCCCGACATTTGGTCTTCCAATCTGCTATTCGTAGTGCTCGCGCATCCTTGCCTGTCTCATTTCTCCAGGTCTTCCTCGGCCTGCCTCTTCTTTCTGGCTATTATAAGATCCATTGTGGTACCCTTCTGATTATTTCGGTTGGTTTCCTTCTCATTATATGTCCTATCCAATTAAGTCTTTATGCCTTTATGTATTTTATTATATTTTCACTTTCAATTCACGTTCTGTTTCTTTGTTTTTTTTTTTAATCTTTTCTTACCATCTCTTGTTTTATCTGGCCATTGTTATCTACTTCCGGCTTTTTCTCCTATACTCAATCGCGGTTTTATTGGGGCAACTACATATTTTGTTGGATTAAATAAACACGACGTAATTCTTACAATTCTTACAAATGCCTCCATTTTAAGAACACTCTGTATATTTACTTACAAGTATCGAACAAGAATATACGCACAGCGCGTAAAATATTTCGATATAAAAGCAAATATATCAATCTATACAACTGTTCCTGATCAAAACGAATCCACAAAATCAAAGGAATCAATCGCATTTCAGCTTGTATGTTTCCAAATACGAATCTGTTAGCTGTTTCTTTTGAAAAACGTAACTCGGCGAGCACCTCCCGGACGTGTATGTGCAAACTGCGGGCGATTTTTTCACTCCCGCAGCGATTGAAAACGACCTGTCAGCGTTCCGTGGTTTATACCGAAACCGCATCTTCTCCACCAGTTTTACCTTCGCCGTTTTACTTGCTTACGCAGTGATTTCGGCGCGGCGTTTCCATCGCGATCCCCGATTCAATTTATTACGCCCGGGGAGAAAGGTTGACATCGGATGATAAATCACGGCGTTTGAAGTCTGATCGGGTCTTTATGTGGACCGCTACCGGTCTGTAGATGATATCCCTAAGCTAAGTTAACGTATAGAGGTTGGTTGGTTGGCGTTTTGGATCTTTTAGAATATTTGACGCATAGTACCGTTCGATCGTGAAAAATGTGTTTCGCTGATGTCTGCCCGTATTATGCGTTTTAGTATTAACAGCAGCATAGTTTAGAACGCTGAGTTATACACCGTTGTTCGTGAAACAAAATGGTTTCAATATAGATGGTTTAACATTGAAAGAATTCAATTCAAGCGGGAGTCTTAAGTCTGCAAAAAGAAAACTGACCACCTTTGCTGTTTAAAAATCTTACTAGTTCAAGAAACCGATAAAGGGCATGAATTCTCCCAAATTACTATTTCAATTTTTTTGAATTTTTAAAGAATTTCTCGTTATGGCTTTATTTATATTTTTCCACTTCCGAATTAAGCCAAAAGCTCTGGAAACATAATAAAATAAAATAAAATAAAGGAAAGGTACACCCTCAATCCACAATATATTTTCTTTCTATACACGTGCAGCATCCTACGTAACGGCAATCAATACAATATATACTTGGCTTTATCGCCTGAAGTATCAGGCAAGTTTCAGGTTCACTTGCAGCTGCTCATCTCCCACAAATCAGGGCATGGGTGAATTGTCCCCAGAGAACGCCTCGGGAAGAACTCCAGCATCTTCACATCGGTCTTAATGTGGAGAACGTCTTCTTTCTGAGGTCCATGGTAGTATTTTTACTCAAAATAGGAAAGGGGGCATCTCTCATAGTGACCAGCTTTCTCTTGCTTTCCTCAATATGATCAGCCTCTTGTCCAAGAAGAGACCAAGATATTTATCATTGTTTAGAGATATGTTTGCTGAATAAAATCACCGGAATTAAGAGAGAAGATCAAATGTAAAGAACTTACCGTGTCAAGCCCAAAAGCGGCATCTGACATTTAACAAATTGATGGGAAAAATAAGTTTCTTTATTGCAATGGATGTATTTTAATAAATGAATTGTTGCTTTAATTCACTGTATTTTTTCGTAGCAAAAAAAAAATTGTTTTTATTAAAAACAAATGCAGGTACCGCTATTTTACATTGGCAAAAATGTGGTTAACACTGAGCTATTTAGCGCTAACTGGTTTGAACTCAAGTTTCATCCTATAACGTCAAATATAGATCGAGATAATTTTTACTACTTCATAATGTGATTCCATGAAACGTTTAAAAAGAAAATTGCAAATAACGATAATTAAAAAGAACTTAATCATCGTTGGTATCGTCTTCAGAACTATTTGTACGTACTGGAACGTTCATCCAAAATGTCAACCTGTCTGAAGGAATTATATTGTTATGTCCCGGAATTAATTTGATAATTCCATCTCGTCGCTCTTCGGATGTTTTTCTTGGATGCTCTAAAAAGTTTAAAAATAGGGAATAACCTAACAAGCGTTTTTGATGCGTGTATGTATGATGCATGGTGGACATAATATTAACTTACGTGGAGTGCCAACAAAACGCAGCCGCAGCATGTCGTCACTTTTGGTAAACTGACTTCTCTTTACGAGTTGTCCAACTTGTTAAAATCAATGACTCAACTTTGAGAACACCCTGTATAATTACTAATTAATATAATAATAATGTTAATTTAATATATAATTAATTTCTTAGTATGGAACAATATAAATTATGCGAGTAAATATATTGCGGATTTTACAATGTTTGGGCAGAAAGATCGCTGGGTAAGTATCTCCTATCTTTTCGTGGGGTTATCTGGGATCCGTTATTTTCCAATGTAGTTTCCAATATCTTATTGTTGTTTGGTGGACACACCTTGTCCTTCTCTGAAAAAATAATTTAAGTTCAATATCTTGTACCGAACCTATTATAAAATTTCTTTGCTGTTGCCGGCTTATTTTTTCGGATAGTTTTTTTTTGCATGGTGGACGAATTGCATGTTCTTGTTTAAATATTTAATTCTTTTTTTGTATATTCTGTTTCAATTTTAAATCCATCTTCACTACTACTACTTTCTTCCTCTGTTGTTTGTTCTTGTTCTGTAATTTTCAAATATTTCAAAAGTTTCATTTCCATTTGATGATTGCCTTTCTAAAACGTTAAAAAGAATTCAAAGAGATTAACGTACTTTCAGCGCTGATGTGAACTTTTTGTCGGCACCAAATCTAACATTTTTTCTTTGACTTGAAAGCACAATTCTTTCCCTGGTTAATATGCTGTTCTTGTGCAAAAACATTTGAATTTGGAGACTCTTCTGCTAACTGCTTTACATCCTGGTTTACACCTCACTAAAATGAGTAAGTTCTTGTGCAAATCATTTTAAGCAATTATTTCGTTGAATATTTTCGCTTACTTTGGTGCCATTTCTAGAGATTGTACTGAACTCTTAGTCTCTTCTTTGCTATTGCAAGATTGTACAGCATTTTCATTTGTTGAGGTGATACCATAAAATCGTGTTTCTTGCTGAAGTTTCCATTCATAACTGAAATATTATAGTAAACCCATATGCCGCTAAAAGCCGTAGTTTTTTACGCTAAATCCGTAGATGTCGCTATAAAAACATTAACCATATTTGAGGTTTTGAACCGCTACTGCTATAATACTTTAGCAAATAGTTATTAAATCCATGCACCTATTTAAGTAATGTAAAATCTCATTTTTCTAACAAAATCGCAGTTACAGCCTTTGGGCTTAGCACGGCCGTATAAACCGCTTAGTACACGTGAGAGAACAAAGCTAACCAAGTGCTAGAGTACTTTTAACATTGCGGTACATATTCAGCTTTCATTGATAAAATATCTTATTCAAGCCACATTTTCAGTAGCAATTTTAAACGCTAAAACTTGAGAAACATTACATTTAATAATTTCACAAATAACTTATTTGTTCTCTGAATACTTATTTCCTCAGGATCCTGTTAATGGTAATAAACCTATTCATTTTGCAAGAAATCCCAGGAAAGCTATTAATTACATAATTCCCGGGCCGTACTTATAACTAGAACTTAATTTCCAACTCGTAGCAGGTTCGGAACAGAACAATAAAAGGACTTTTTGTTTTTCCACCGCATTATTTATCGCGCCATTTCCTCTTAATCTCGAGTCGCAGAGGACGCCGTCGTCATTAAAATTCCGGCTTCGATCCGCGCTCGGCGTTGGCAATTTGAAAGAACTGCAAGTCCGCCGACTACTTACTAATGGCGCAATCGCTCCATTTTAATCACGCTATTAGAGGCCCGCCAATTAGTTCTAGTCTAGACTTAAGCGCAGTGTCCTGAACAGGAGTCCTTTCTATTCCTTCCCCCTTTCCCTCCTATCCTGGAACAGTTCCAAAGTTCGTCATTCTGTTGCAACAAGGTGTAAAACCCGCGGCGGCCGCTTTTGTTGTTCTTCAAGAAGAAAAGACTTGCGCTATACGTTGAAATGGTTGTCGGACGAAATGTTAATTCGCCGCGGTTATTGCTGCGGTCGTAAATCTCTTATGGATGTTGGGTAATGGTTATTTGAAAGCTCGTGAGTGTGCAATGGTGCGATTCGAAATGTAATGGCGATGATGATGGCGGAAATAGTTTATAGGATTCCCAACTAGCTTAGCTTCGCTTAGCGTAATTAAATGTTGTACGTAACTCAGGATTCTCCGTTCTTCCTATTGCATTAAGAAGACTGTGGTTTTAAAATTGGAGAATCTAAAAAGTTAAAATTAGAATAATTCAAATGTAACGGAAACATTTAGAAAAGGATAGACGGTATGAATTGTGAAGGTTGAAAGTGATTGATTAGTTGTATTAAAACTAATTCAGTTTTGACACTTTTTTGATTTGAAAGTTTGATGGTAATTGTCGGACACGCTGTATAATGCTTTCGAAAATTTTATCCGGATTCTAATATTAGCTTACACGGACAGCAGTTCTGCAAAATTTCAATTTTCCAGGTTCACCGCTTGCACAGTTATAAAAGCTCACATGCACTCGTCTATTACCGTGTTGGTGAGTACCATCATTGTGAGTGCGGCCGAAAGTATTCCTTTGGCAAATTTTAACAAAGCAGTTTTGCAAACTAAAACCTTTCCTAAACCTTGATTGATACTTAGGAATAAAACTGTTAGTGTAGAAGGCTTATTGGCCTTAGATCCCTTAATTCGTTTGGTTCTGGTGCTTTCAGCAGCGGTGTAATAAATCCGTGTTCATGTGTTTTAATAAACTCCCTATTCTATGCAAACATTAACAATATGCGTTATGGGAGGGGCGAAACTTATTCCCATGCGTAAGGCATGGGAATAAGTTTCAGTTGGTGTTCATTCAAGGCACCATAAACAACCAGCGTTACGTTGATAAGTTAACGGAACCCCATATTCTTCACATTTCCAGCAGGATAAAGCTCACGCAGCAAGAACTTCTCTAAACTAGTTCGAAGAGGTCTATGCCAAAATCTTTCCATGACCCCGACCTCGCTAATCGAATACGTGGGACGTTATGGGAAAGAAACTGAGGAACTTCGTAAATCCTCCACAATCTCTGGAAGTTCCCCGGCAAGAATTGCAGGTTGCCCAGGACGCCATGCCTCAAGAGAACATTGACCACCTACTGAAATCAATGCCATGACAAACTAATAGGGGAAACCCAACACATTAATAAAAATAAAATTAAATTGCGTTGGTTTTTTTTTTCTTTGAAATTATAATCAATTATTACCTTCGAAAAGCTACGCGTTTCTGCTAAGATTGGTTAAAATTAAAGATTCGCACCTTTTCTTGTAAAATTTGTCAAAGTTGTCGATTTCTGTTACGTATTAGCACCTATTACTTTTATATTAATGTAAACTTGAGAAAAAATTGGACTGCACACGTTAAGATAAGACAGAGAAAAAAAATACATCACGTTGCTAAAGTATGGCCAAGCAATTCAGATACACCCTGTGTATAATTAATTTTTCATCTTTAAAATACATTTAAGGGAAATCAATTTCCTGTATTGTTGTTCGTCGTATTGGAATCTTAGAATTTACATCTTCAAGCATGTAGAAGCACCTAAATTCTTCTGAAGTTGCGCCTCTTATCTCCAAATATCCTCAAAACTTCCAATGCTGATTGAATTTCATTTGATGATGGTGGTGTACCAATATCTTCATCTATTTCTTACGTTTCTTCAGCCGCTTGTACATGTTCACGTGTTGGCAAACTTGCGACGATATTTTCTTCGGAGTCGTGTTCAACAACGGGCAGATCTTCGTCCATATTTATCGAGGCTCTTAATTCATCATCTAATAATAAATCGTTGTTTTCACCTAAGCTTAGCAGTCCACTATGGACGAAGAAACCAGCCTTTTTAAAACAGTTAACAATTGTAGAGCATCGTACATTTTCCCATCATATGAATTGCGGTAAGGAAAGATATTTTTTTTTGCAACATCTTCGGATTGGTTTTGATTTTCTGCTTCTTCCAACATGCGCATAATAGAATTTCTCCAATCCTGCCGATTTGATTCCTTGATCAAGGGGTTATAGCATTGGCTGGCAGAAACACTGATTTTACCAACACCAAGATTAGTGCGATTTTTCTGTCTTTTAGTGTCTGATCCCATTCCGTAAGCCACCGGCGGAATATCTCATTTGTCATCCGCGCGTTTGAATTACTCTTACATGTCACTGGTAAAGGTGCTCCTCGAAAACACCGCGGATTATTAGGTTTTCCTATCACTAGCAATGTCTGCTTGTCTGTATCAGACATATTGCAAGCTACCAGTTGCTTTTTTCCCGCCGCATGTGATTCTTTCTTGAAAACCAATGAATATTCCGGTATAGCTCTAAAATATAATCATATTATAAATGTCATCTGGTTTAAAATCTCTTGGAAGCTCTGATAAGGAGGTTTTAATTCAGTTTTCTGCGGCTAGACTATCAGCATCTTTTATTTCCCCGTGAAGTTTCTTATAAACATGGAAAATTAGTAGAGTCACGCCCGTCTGTTTTTAAAAAAGGAGACAAAGCTAACATACATAATTAATCAACTGATCAATAAATGCAAACATCAGTTTTCTCTCCAACAGCATGGTTTTATTAGTGGCCGATCTACTTATTGTAATAAATCTAGTAGAAATTACACAATATATCAGTGAAGCTATTGACATTATGAACCAATTGACGTCATTTACACTGATTTTACGAAAGCTTTCGATTCTATAGATCACTCCATACTTATATCTAAATTGGATGCATTTGGTTTCTCTGGTACTTTCCTGCAGCTTATATCTTCGTATCTAATAGATCATGCTACGTTTCCTACAACGGATTTAATTCCAGGCATTACATGCCGTCGTCTGGCATAGCACGGGGAACAAACCTTGGTCCCTTCCTATTCAATATATATTTTAATGATCTTTTTGACACTGAGCTGTAGAGCTCTGGCATATGCAGACTAAAAGAAGCTGTTGAAGAACCTTCAGATCATCCAGAGTTGGTGCGACCGTAATAGAATCAGTCTAAACATTGACAAATGTGCGATAGTAAGTTACTCGAGAACCACAACACCCATTACTTTCTCCTACACAATAAGTGAAGTCCTTATACCACGAGTGGAAATATTTAGAGACGTCTCATCATTACGTTTCAATGACCACATCCCTGATATTTGTGCATCAACCAATAAAGCCTTAGGCATTATTATAAGATCCTCCAGACAATTTACTGATTCCACAGCTTTGAAGTCCCTATATTATGCTTTTGTCAGAAGTAAATTGGAATACGCTAGCGCTGTATGGTATCCACACTATTTCTACCTTCAGCTTTCCGTGGAACGTGTGCAGAGACGATTTTTAAAGTATCTGCCATGTAAGTTGGATGGTTCATACCCGGAGAGAAATATAGATTACGATAGTCTCTTGAACCGCCATTCGTTGGAAGCAGTTGGTAGCAGGAGGGAGAAGCAAAGCGCCAAATTTGTAATACGGCTGATCCACAATAAAGTTGATTCTCCGTCCTTGCTAGCTCAAATAAATTTTGTAGTGCCAACGCATTTAACACGGTCTTTTGATACGTTCCTAACACACAAGGCAAGAAACAACACGTTGTTGAAGGCTCCGTTGTACCATATGGCTGGCAATTGTAACAGACTTTACCCGGATCCATTTCTCTTATAACATATCACTATTATTTCACATATTACTTCATTGTTTAGTATATGTCGTTTCTACCTTTGTATTTCACTTTTCTTCCACTGTTTCAATGTTTACGTTATTATTTCTTATATATCTATATTCAGTTGTCCTGTAAATGGATTTTCATCTGTTGGACCCGTCTTTAGGCTTAAAACCTTCGTGTCCTAACTTTAATGCGAAAAATTGAGGCTTTCTCCATTAAAATGCCACGGCTGATGGGCTCTCACTTTTCTAAACCATTCCAGAAGGGCACTTTCCACCGCAATATCTTTTCCGTCCCGTATTCTTTTGCGCTTAGGATTTACATTACTCGCATTGACTTTTTTAATTTTTTCCTGATTTTGTAGAAGTTTACTTAGTAGATTGCGTAATTCCCAATTTTATCGCAGCTCAACATTGACTGCACAAAGGTAAAGCTTCGTACTTTTTTAACATTCCATAGTTCCACGAAAATCTAAATTCTGACGCTGCGTTACTTTAAGCATGTTAAATGTATGTTGTACGCATGAAATTGTATACTGCACAAACAACATAACTTTCAGTCACTTCAGGAACAAATAAGCGACTATTCATCATCGCCATAAAGAACTTATTCGCTACATCGGCGTAACTCCACTCGGGATTCCCAGATCAAATAAATAAGGCTAGATAACCAACATTCCGATGATTCAACAAACCGGTGCAGACCGTATTTTGATTCAAATAAGCATCATACAAATGGATTGGGCGTTCATACTTGAGTCAAATAGGCGGCTGATTCTTATAAACAGTGCGGAATCTACTGTATAAGATAATGTTACAAGCTGAATCCTTCGAAAGCTAGCATGCTATTTTTAAACAAACCCGCTTCAAAGAATTCCCAACTTCCTTGTGAAGGTTTTCCCCAGAAAATATTCGATTAATAAAATTTGTCGAAGGCTCCAGAATGCCTGCAATTTCCGCTTCATGCGCAGACGGATTTTTTTTAGAATTATCAATATCACGTATACTTTGCATTCTATATGAATATGGGCCGAAGGGTTTGAAACCCTGCATAGAATACGTACCCAAAATTAGGCATTAAATTTATATTTTTTATAGTTCACAAATAGAGAAACATTCTACAAATCTCTCGACTACAACTAGAGAACATTTTCGACGAACACATTACGCGAAGCAATAACTCAAAACGTTAGACGGCTTTCTCCGATTTACTCTTGTAACATCGCAATCATCTATATACGGGAACAATACCGGGAGTAGGAAAGACTTCGGGACAAGGCGACGCCTCCCCTGGGGAATTTACAACCCTCTTACGTACACATACTTCGAGCAAATCTCCCCGAGATTATGTTAGTGAGTATACGGTACGGGTAAGTTGATGTTCCGGAAAATCCCCTTCGAACAGACGTGTGCCGTTACGCTTAACGCTTTATACCTTGTTTATTATTATTATTATGCTGCGAGTATGCGAGTTTAACGAAACAGGTGAATTAGATGAGG
>LR736874.1:5908002-5918610 GCA_902654985.2 Oryctes borbonicus
GAGTGTAAATTGACTCTTCATCAGGGTGACAATGTATGAGGATGCTTTCGACAAACTGCATGGCTGCTGCAATGAAGTTTTTCTTAATCATTAAAAAAAGGAAACAGTAATCGTTAACGGCCTAGAAACATATAATAAAAGAAAACTTAAAAGACAACTTATTCTACGCTCTACAGGAACTGTATATTATCAAGTCCGTATCATATTCAGGAGTTTTCTTTGTAAACTATCTACTAGAACATTTAAAATTAATTAATTGCTTTTACTTGACACGTAAATCGGTTTTAGATACACTTTTAGTTAATACAGGCATGCTCAATGGTATACGTTAATATGCCTTCTTTGCAATTAAGTATCAAAGGAAACTTTAATTATCCTTCCATTTTCACATTATAGATACACAAGACAAACTATGTGTATCCCATTTACCTCACGTCGACGTCTTTGAGTCTCTTCTCCTTCACCCACCTCACCCCGTCCCGTCCCTATTCTCCCCGATCCTCCCGCCATCCCATATCGCTGTAAATTGCTTCACTGTCACCCTACGGGGACTCCTCGGTAGGTGTCATTGCGAACTTCGCGACGCAAGCGCCCCCTTTTACGTACAACAAACACTACTAATGAATCTTTGTCTCGCCCGGAACGAAAATCTATGCTCTACGTAAATAAGCGACTAGAAACTTCGGGTATCCGAAAAGGCAAGTCTCCTCGTCCTTGTTTCTCGTCGTTCTTTGTTCTCCGCTACGGCGACAATGCTTGGAAGATAGATTCTTGCGTTACGGATCGTGGAGATAAAACTTTGCGTTTTAAGAAAATTGCCAACTCCAATCGCGAAGCTGTACGCCTCTATTGTGAAGAACTTTATAATTCCGGAATACGTTCGAGTCGTGTTGGTTGTAAGATTATTACAGACAGGAGACTCTATCGGGCGTACATTGGAAAATCTGTTTCGACCGGAGGAGCGATTTTTATTGTCTTGCCATTGTTTTGAATCATTCAATTTAACTAGAGATGTTTACTCGTGCTTCTTCCGATTTATCTAATACCGAACAATTTGTCAAACATTTTCTCAAATATGCGAATTGTTCCGAATATTGAATAAATAAAGCTCTTACACAAGGAAAGCTGCAACAACTTTAAATATGTCATATTGGCTGCTAGTACCCAGGACATGATGTTCATGCAGAATGAGGAGGATCTGAAAAGTTTCGAAAGTAATACAGAAACAAGTATTTTGACGAAATCCAGCGAAGCATCCATCTCTTTAATCCGTCCAAATGGTGATTGACATCTTGTTTTGTAAAATAGGCGTTTACCAATGCGATCTTCATTCGATGAAACTGATGTATCCCAGTTTCATCTATAGATGTTCATTGACGCCAAAACATCGACTGATTGCGCTTAAACTGAGCATTAAAAATGTTCTTTTGTGGTCCTGAGTGAGCAAGTTGTTCTTTTTATGCCCAAATTTTCAATCAGTGCGTCAGAAACATGTTCTCTCAAGTTATCCGCAGCTTCTGCTATCTCTCTAATCTTAATTCGACGGCCGTCTACTTCCATTTGGTGAACTTTTCCGATATTATCGCTAGTGGCTGGAGTTTCTGGCCGTCCCGAAGGTTTATTGTCAACCAAGCTGGTACACTTGCAATAAAAAGTACCCAGTACATTTTACTCCAAGTATACGACCACGTTTAAACTCAGCTGACCTAAATTCTAGTTAAATGGAAGAATATTGCAATATCCGAAGTCCAGTTATCCTTTTCTACAAACCAAATCTTCAATAAACACATAACAAACATGTTCTCTCAAGTTATCCGCATCCTCTACTATCTCTCTAATCTTAATTCGACGGACGTTTAGCACCGTTTCCAGTATTATCGATAGTTGTTGGAGCTTTTGGGCGCCCTAAAGGCTTATTGTCAACCAAACTGGTACAACCACGTTTAGATTCAGCTGGCCTAAATGCTAGTCAAATGGAAGAATTTAATAACGGCTTTTGTGCGTTTTGTTAGTTACCAGGCCAAGTTCCATCTGGTTCGAATATTAATATAATTGAAATAAGCAAAACCTGGTTACACAGTCCCTATCTGCTCCATACGATGAGATGCTAGTGCTTTTAAAGCTGCCTGATTATTAGAGAGGACGCAAGTCGTCTTTGAAAACCTCAACTTGTCTCTTGAGATTTTCATGTGTTTGGCTATTTCTAAGAATTCCAAACGGTTTTATTCTTATGTTTACATATGGCTTATTTCACATCGTCTTCGTGTAATTTTCTATTTATTTTCTCAAATTTTAACATAGCACATAGCAGTTAATTCCTTCCCAAAATTTTATACCTTATTTTCCACTATTAAAAAATAGCAAGCTACTGCACATCCTCATCCGTCTTTGAATACCAAAAAAATCGCTAGGAAGAAGAGCAGGAAACGAGCTCGGAAAAAAAAATTCTAATTTACCCCAGATCTTCACACCATCAATCTGTGACAAAATAGGCACTCAATCATTTTAAACCTTTTCAAGCTTCTTTCCTTAATTATAACGCCGTCGTTTATTGTTATAAAATCCTCTTAAGAAGCGGACGATTCCATCCTCAGATACGTAGCTTGTCTATCGCAGCTTAGAAAGTGCTACAACAATGCGGATCGTCAACAACAAAAAAGGAAGCCATTAACTAAAGTTTAGTTGTTGGCGAAAGTATTTCTTTTGTTAGCCGCTCGGTAGGTGGCGCTAAATCATGATGACATCCAGTTTGTGATAGATATTATCTCGACAGCGGTTTTTGAGCTCGCCGAAAGAAAAGAAAAGTTAGTTACTTGGGCAAAGTATGTGTACAGCTTCACTTTATGAGGGCGGTATAAGAGCTGTAAAAGAAATGGGCTTTTTTATGAGGTGGGAAGTTTCGCGGTTTATATTGACGTAGTTTAGAACTATCTACAGATAAAGCAGAATACTTATTATCTTTTTTGTCCTCATTTAAAACTCTTTATTTTGAATATGTATCTCTTTGATTTTACCAGCTATATTCATTATTCCTTCAAAGATTAATCAAAACGAAAAAAGCAGTGTTTCACGTTATTTCTTTAAATTTAAAACGGAACTACATTAGAATATTACGCCGAACACACCTTTCAAATCCTTACTATCCCCAGATATAGCGTCCTATCGAGGCGTTCTCGACCTGAAACATACTCCCTACATATCCCTGCCGTCGAGAATATTCACCATCAAGGAGGAACTTCCCCGGTCTTAATGGTTTAACATTAATTATCGAAATCTGACTTCCGACGCCAGCGCCGCCGCCAGAACTTCTCGTTTGAATAATCTTCGCCGGGGCCTTCGCGAAACGCACCGGGGAGGAAACTGGAGAGCCGAGCACCCGAAACCAAGCATTTCTAACATTCTCCAAAGACGCATTAGTCCGGACTTTTGACAAGCACGTAGAGCACGTCTGTCAACCCCCCAATGGATGGGGAAGTTGAGGAAGGAACTACGCGTGGTTGCCGGCTAAATTCGGACGATTTGATTCCGGGAAGCCATACTGTCCCTTTCAAACAATTGCGGTAGCTGAGCTTAATGACTTCCGGTTTGGAGATTGTTTTGTGTGGGATTTTAGAGTTATGGAACTGGGAATGATTGGTAGATTGATAATGTTTGTATTTTTTGAAAATAGACGATTATGAAGTAAGAACAGAGAAATTTAATTTATTACTTTTGATTGGTAAATAAAACTATTCATCTGTACCTCACTACTTCACCCAGACGCACTTCTATCGTCGACAAATAATTAACAACGCCCTAAACAAAAGAACATTATAAAATTAAGACACGCCAACTTTCGGTTGACAGATCTCCTTCCCACTCCACCACCACCTCCGTCCCTCAATCATTAACGTAATTAATTATCCACGTCTCAATTTTCAGGCGACAGTTTCCACTCGAACTAACTTTTAATCGCTCTTGTCACCTTACGCCTTTCGCCTTAATACTATAAAGAAAATAAGCTTACACTCACTTGCCAAAGCATCTCTTTCTCGCGTCAGAAAAACGCCGCCCTTCGCCTCCGAGGCCACCGTTTTAGAATCTTCTGCGTTCATGATCATCGCGTGCCTAGCCATTAATGAAATTAAATAGGGCATGTGGATGCCTTTTGGGAAGCACTAGAACTGGGAGGATGGGAGTAAGTAAACAGAAAGGAGAAGACCGGACAAAAATCATCGATCCGTGAACTCTAAACCCCAGAAAGAAGGGTTGTAATTCACGCTTAATCTTTTCTAAAAATATAACAGATGGCTTGATTTGGGGTGTACGTTACGAAATTTGTTTTTTTTTTTTTGTGGAGGAGCCGGATATTTTTAAAAACTTCATTCTTGCAGCGCTTGCAGAAGAACTGCGCCATTTCTATCAGCCTTAGATCTTTGATAAATGCTGTTCGAGTTAGAACTGCCCTCAATTTGCAACAAGACATGTATAGGCGATGATTATAAAAGCCCCATTTGAAAAAGCGTGGTACAGTCGTAAGAGAAAGCGTTTTAGGTGGTAGGTATGCGAATGAGACGTAAGTAAATAAGTTCTTTTTGTGAAATATGCAAACAACTTTATCAGGTTAGATTTTTTGAGAAATTGTAGATTACCTTTTAACAGATCAATCCTGCTCGCATAAATCTCATTTTCCAACCTAACCAACTTAAACAATGAAGAGAAGCAGCTGAATCATGATAATAAACTCATACATAGAACACGGATCCATAATTTGTAATTTCCTCTATATCAAGGAAAAGTTGGCGACATCTTCCCCCGCTAGATTCTAGTTCCACATCAGAATTGACTTGTCAAGAGCTTTTACGCGTTCGGTAAACCAAGCACGACTCCACCGATTATGTTACAACCCCAACTTTCGTGAGTAGCAAACACATGCGATAACGCCATAACCTAATATTATAGGTCTCGCTCTCGAAATAATGGAGACCGCCATCAGGAGCGTTAATGCCTAGTTATTGCCTAGCACGTAATAAACAATAACTTAGGATATAGAGCGCCGCACCACTCGGATTCATCTTAGCTCCCTTCCTCGAAGGGAAGAGCAAAGTTTCGGTGTGCTCGCTAGCGTTTATGATGCATAATGTCGAGCACTGAATTTCAACAGGGTTATCGATAAATTTCTGTAATATGGAATTAGCAGGTGAGGTGGTTCACGGAAGGTATTTTTGATTTAAAGCAATTTATACAAAATACGTACACTTGTTACCTATGGTTATCCTTTGTGGCAATTGCTCTTCGAAAAATCCATTTTTTTGTGGCATTTTGGAGAAATCGTCTTTTTCTCCTGGTGTTTAGTATTAGTGCCAGCAATGTTTATCTAGTTGGTGATGAATAAAATAGCTAAATTTTGAGCTACTTTGCAAATAGCTACGGTGGTCAATTCCGTTACAGTCGACGAGTGTTCATTTTTATAAATCATATAATAGCTGATAGTTTTTGCTTCATTTTTAAGAAAATCTATCTAATTTTTTATTTTATAAGGTTTTTACAAGTTGAAGATGAAAGACCAAGCTTTTACTTCCGTATAGACAAGAACATACCTCAAGCTTATAAAAAGCTACGTAAAGTTTATAGTGAGAATGCTCTATAGGAACGTCAGCGCCAACGATGGTCCACAAAATTCCGCGCTTGTGGCTTTATCCTTAACGATGGTCCTTCGTCAGAGAGGTCAACCGAGGTTGATGACAACAAAATAAAGCCGTTAGTTGGACCGAACCAAGTTCAAGATCACCTGCAAACACTGAGATAAGCAAGCTCGATATTCAGATTCCTCGCGAGCTCAAAGAACTTCATTTGACTGCACCCATAAACATCTACGACATGGAAAATGATTCTTTTTTGAAGCGACTGATAACTAGTGATGAGAAGTGGATCGTCTTGGTTCCAGCGTGATGATCTGCCTGGAACGACATCCAAATGTTAAAGCTTTCGCGTCTTTTTAGCTTCTACTAAAGAACCAAACAATCAATTCAGAAGTGTAGTGTAGACATTTGAACAGTTTAAACGAATCCATCGTCCACAAGCGTCCATAACTCGTTAATCATAAAGGAGTTGTATTCCAGGGCGACAATGCGAGACGAGAATTCGTATAAAACTATGGGATGCAACATGTCTTTAAAACTTCACTTCTTCTGCTCCCATTTAGACCTTTTTCCGGATAATTATGGATCATCAAATTTCCGCAATGGAAGAAAGGTACCAAAGCAAATGAAGCATGCTGGTTGAATATTGTTGGATCAAGAAGAAAGATGTTCCAGATGCGAAACATTCCCGAAAATTATTATCTATCACTTTCTGGCTAAGATGGTAGGTCTATTAGCTAGTCCATTATTGACTTTTATCAAGGATTGAGGATAAAGAAGCTCTTTTACATTTTCAGCGACGATCAATTTCAAACTTAGTAAAAAGATCTTCACCAATAATTCTATTGTTAATTGTCAATTGTTTATTGAATTTAATGGCGTCTCATTAAAAAAAGTCTCACATATACACGAATAACAATCATATCTAGCCTTTCACTAAGCAAATCCCCAACTTCCCCATCAGCCTACATCTCGTAGAACGACAAGCAACAAGCAAGCGCACGAACAATTCCTCCGAACGATAACGAGGGTGGCGAACGAAAAGGAAGGGGGTTAATTACGTCCTTAACAACGCGTCACGTGCCTACCACCGTAATTCGTAGAAATTCCCTTTAAATCATTTTGCTCAGATGCGGAACTTATGTCACTGGTAGCGTCAAGAATCCTGAAGGATTTGTCGATCTTACCGCAACAACCCGAACCAAAAGGGAGAGGAGCGCGGGCGAAGCATTTTCTCGGGGATCTTCTCGGGGAATTTGCCGGAAAGAAAAGGCGTGAACGGCGTTATTAAGACCGTCGGAATGGAGGGTATAAGGTGTATATATAGAGCGAAGAGGGAGATTGCTTAGAAGAAGAGATCGTAAAGTTGCGTATAGGGGAAAGGGGGCGTTATTTTACGACGGAGGACGTTTGACGAAAATTAAGTTCCGTGTCGGAGGTTGTCGGGATATTGAGTGGGACAAGGATTTCGTATTGTTTTGGGACTAATAACGCCGCGTTTCTTTTATATCGGGAATTACATCTAGGATACCGTGTTCAAAGTTATCTGCTTACCATTGGTAGGTTTATCTGAATTAGAATTAGTTTAGTATCTGCTCTATGTACTTGCCAAAATCAATAATAAAAGAACTAAAAATAATAAAACGATGGCAGGAATTGCTTTATTCCCAGGACAAGATACAGGATCTAAAGAACCGTTTTTGAAAAAACTATAAACTATAACGATCTTCCACAAATATTTAAAGATTTTTTTCCATGGACTGATACGTAACGTCTGAACATCCATCCATGCTGGACATTCATTGAACAAATTTTTGTTACTTGAATGTAGAGAGAAGCTAAAAGTTATAAAATCTGCAATCAGAATAAGCATTTAGCCTTTTCATGTATGAGTCTGCTGGCCTGAGGCTTGAGTTGTGCATAGCTCGAAACCAGTAGAACTTTGGACACTGTTTTTCCATTTATCCCAATAATAATAACAAAGTTCTCAATAACACGCCGAAAGAAGTAAAATTAGAAGAAAATGTATCCGGACACCCAAGAAAGAGAGAAAAAGACGCCCTCGTCCGTTTGGTGTGTGGGGATTGTTCTCTCTTTCTAGGATGTCCGGGTACTTTTTATTGCAAGTGTATGCTCTTACGTAACTCCCGAAATTTTCTATTCAAACCTTTGCAAGCGGAACCTCCGCCAAACTATCGACACAGCATAATACTCCGATTTCAGATTTAATACCTGCCACCTTCAATATTGCGAGTACTTCGAAATTAAATCCCCCTTCCCCCTCTCATTTCGATTAAATCGAACGGTTCCGGTAGAAAAAAAGAAAACCCTGGAATACCGTCGAGGACGTCTCGTCGTCCGCGAAACGCTAAGATAAAAAGGTGCATGTAAGAGAACTTCAAAGTCGATTCGCAATTGATAGTAGAAGAAACCGATTTTCCGTTTTCGATATTGGTTTTCCAGTCGGCAAGAAAAGCGCACCATGTTAATTAGAAAGTTTTCATATTTTACGTCTTCAAGTTACCCCGCTCTGGTTCTGCGATGTTGACGTCGAAAGGACTGGAGAATTAATTTAACTTTTGTAAGTGGAACAGTTTGATTTCTGTAAATGGCGAGGGATTTCGTAATGGCGCGCTATGATAACAGAGGTATAGCTTTATTAATTTCTCTTGAGACGTTTCAGAGAAATATGTCGCCCAATTAATAGTAAATGTTTTTTTTTTTAATAAATGAATTAAAGAAAATGAAAGAAGTTGTTCCTTCTGCTACCCTGAATATGCTTGACTTGAGAAGTTCAATTTTGAAGGATATTATCGCAAATATAACGTAATTATGTGTTACAGTTCTTCAAGTGTAAATCATTATAATTGTCACTGTGATTCTGATTATGATGGTGATGGTAATAGTGATGGTGGTGGTGAGGGTGATGGTCATGGCGAGGATAAGGGCGATAGTAAAGATGATAGTGATGGTAATGACAATACAAAAGTGCTTCCCAACAAAGCCCCCTTTCTCACAATATCACTAACTAAACAGATCATTAAACTTAATAATTTACCGTAAGCTAGCTAGTTCGCAGAAAATATAGGCTCAAAAATGTTTTCTTGAAAGGAATGGCTCCTGCTTAGATCAAGAACTGAAGCTTTCTTCATTTTGAAATACTTCTTTGGAGCATTATGAAATGCTTGCAGGTCACTGTCTTCTTCAATCGAATACAATAGAAATATACCTGATTGTCATCTTTCTTTAATATACAGGCTGGTCCAGATTTTATCCATGATAACGTAGTAGTTTCAGACAAGAAATGCGCAAATACCTTCGGAGCATTCAAGATACAGGGAATTGAATATTTTCGAAAACGATGTTTTCTGAATATTAAGAATTGATGGCACCAATAATAAGAATCCAGTGGCGGAAGTCTGTTGCTAGCGACCTTTCGCGCATTGCATTGTTTTTATTGTTACCCGTCAGTTTTGTTAGTTTCGATGTGTGGGAGGCGACCACGGTCAATTAATGACAACTACAATAAAGCTTAAACATTAAATTGTCGATAGAATGCTCCTGGAAACTGTGAATGCAAATAAAAAAACAAGAAATCTCACAAAATAACCAAAATTGTATTTTAGTCAGTAATCTAGAAGATATTTTTAGAGAAATGGGCACTCTGCCATTGGATAAAATAACATGTCATTGTCAGTACCAAAATGCAGAGCTCATTTAGTATTGATACTGTGATAAATTTCGAATTATTGTAATTACTCATTAAATATTTAAAAGATTTTTTTTTCGAGAATATTCAGCTACTTGAAAAATCGCCAATAACCGTCAGTTTTTTAGATAAAATTCGGACCACCATGTACACTGCCGTTCAGTGAAGTTCGGTCATACAATAAAAATCTATTATATCACACTGTATACAATTATTAGTACATAAAATTAGAAAAATATTAAGCATACACTCTTTTCTAAGGGATTAAAGCCATAAGTTATTATGTAAAGTAGAAATATTGCGACAACCACAATAAAGTCCCTTTTATCAAAATTCCAAGAATTTCTCGGAAGTTTCGATCTTTTGAAACGGGTCGTTTGCGGATTATTAACGAACAATACATTTATTAAATATACCGCAGTATCATTCTTGTTTATTTATCACGGGCGTAAAGACATAAATTTGCTTCATTTTACTGTTAAACGTGTGTTGGTGTGCATCTGTCGTTTTTGCGCGAAAGTTTTAAGAAAATTTACTTCGAAATGGCACGTGGCAAGCCTACCAGTGTAGAAAAACGTTCACGCATTATTACGCTGTTTGAAGAAGGATATTCGGGGCGACAAATTGCTGAAAAAATAAATATCAAAGGTTCAACAGTAAACGACATCATAAAGCGATATCGGACAACTGGACTATAGAAAATCGTGTTTGTCCCGGAGCATCTAGGAAAACGACAAAAGCTGAAGATTTGAGAATTGTATTATTAAGCAAACGCAATAGAAAATTAACAGCGCCACAAATAGCAGCCGAAGTCAATCGCGGCCGTGAAGAACAAGTTTCGGCGAGTACGGTAAAACGTCGACTTCAACAAGCGGACCTTCATGGGCGCATTGCCATTCGAAAACCCTTATTATATCGGGGCAACAGAGCAAGACGGCTACAGTGGGCCCGTTCTCATCTAGATTGGTCGTTAGATGATTGGAAACACGTGCTTTGGAGTGACGAGTCAAAGTTTGAGGTTTTTGGGCAAAATCGACGAGTTTATGTCCGAAGATCTAAAACCGAAAAGTGATCCCGGACTGCATTGTGCCAACAGTGAAGCAAGGGCGTAGTTCTGTGTTAGTGTGGAGATGTTTCTCCTTTGCTGGGGCGGGAGATTTATACAGAGTGCAGGGTGTAATGAGGAAGGAAAATTACTTAGCAATACTCCAGAGTCAGGCAGTGCCATCAAGATTGCGTATAATAGGCCGTAACTTTACATTCATGCATGACAACGAC
>LR736874.1:5919010-6003897 GCA_902654985.2 Oryctes borbonicus
TTTTCATGTTTTTTACTAACCGACCGAACTTCTCTGAACGGCAGTGTATGTATCGTAATATTAGAAATAAAGGAATATCGATAGCAGCCTCCGGTTTTCGGTTTTCGCCATTGTTTTCTACTTTGAGACTTTGTCAAGAATAGCTCACTCTTCCATTTAAATATTGCAAAGAAAAGAATTTGCTTAAAACAGCGCCACTTACTTCTTAAGATCCCATTAACACAAACCAAAGTTACCACGAATTCTTTCGCATATAACGTAGCAACATACCTTCATTTTATTTGAAAAAATTCGTCGTTAAATATTGAAACAAATCCATGCAACATCACGTGAGCCACCCGCTGACAAGCCACCGATCCATTTGAATTCTTCGAGAAATTACTTTTCCACATTAGTTGCGTGCTGTAGTGGTAAATTCCAAATAGTAAAGCTATTTTTGTTTGATTCCTATAGAACGTACCATTGCTAAGATAGGGCTTCTGTCTATCTTTAAACGGACGCCCGATACTAACCTTGCCACATGTATTAAATACGTGATCCTCTTCGGTTCCCTAGACAACCTCTCACACTTACAAGCTACTATGAATTCGATTACTGTACGTGCTCAACATCAATGCGGATTTTATGCACTTTAACCGCCATAGACTTACAGGATTTCCGAACGCGTTTATATTGGTCACTTTTCAAAAACAAATGCCTCTTAATCTGATTACCATGATGAAGTTCCCAACCTCCTACTTATAGATATACTACTTCTTCCTACTTAGCACTCCAAAAATATGAAGAAATGATTAATTTTCTACACCCCCATCGTCAATAAGCGTCCAAAGAAAAACGCTTAGATTCGTAAATACAAGACATTAAACGTTTCAGATGCGATTAAATTCAACTACAATCAATCGCTCCTCCGCTCGAATCGGAAGAACTTTTCCTAATTGTGTTTCCAATTACAATTTTACGCGATTGCGGCGGTTCCCATTGTCCGATCTATAATTGAAGATCGGAGATTCGCAAAAAAAGTTACCTCGATACACGCCAATGCCAACGCCAGGCGAAGGCTTGCTCCGATTTAATCTACGCTTATTGCGGGTTTAAATTAAATTTCGTTCCGATTTAATCGACCGATCTCTCGTTTTAATCAAAATCAAAAAAGAAGTGGAGAAAAAAGGGAAGGGAACTTTGTTACATTTTCCTTTGAAGCTTATCGTGACGTTGTAACGGAATATCGACGAGTGAGAGGATTTCGAAAGCAAGACCAGTACTAGTTGAAGTCTAGCTACAATAAGACGTCGTAGAAGTTAAGAATAAAGAAAAGGGATACAATAAGAGCGAATCAATGGAAAACTCTTTAATCTTGAGAAACGTCGTAAAGAAGTTTTAAAAAGTTAAAAAGGAAACTTGAGGAAACGAAAACAGCTAAGAAACTACAAACATACAGGAAGTGCCTTGATGAAGGTAAAAAAAGGCAATCTGGAGGGTTAGAATTATAAAGCATTTGTACGTAAAATTTATGGTAGTATCTTGATTGATTTTATATACAAGGATCTTTGTCCAAATACATGCCCAACTTGGAACCAATTCAACTCTAGAACTGCACCTACTCCCAATCTAGAACCATCATAAGGATATGTAAGTTTTGCAACTAACTCAGACACCTTTTAAAATGTAAATGGTGAGGCCTAGTTGGTTATCCTTCGACATACGAATGGTGATTGGAGGTTGTATCGAACCCACCAGAAAAATCTGCAATTTTTTCCTGTTAAAGCTCTGAAACCTTTTAGCTCCTTTGACATATGCAGACAGTGCATCGTGTATTCTCATGTGGCCCCTATCATAGTGGTGTACTTATGACAGATCTGTTTGATGAGTCCTGAATATCCTCAGTCGTAGATACAATCTCGCAGGCTGGTCATTCTGCGTCTGGTTGGAGGACGGTCCTAGGGCTTTTCCACCACTCTTGCCAACTAGGGATTTGCTAAATTTCTGGCTCTTTCCAATAGTCCTCTACCCAATTCGGATATATGATCACGCAAGGTTAGTATTTAGAAGTCCATCTGTAGCTGGGAGCTTCTCATAAACGAGGAGTCTCCACAAATTTCTCTCAGCATTCTACCTTGCAAGATTTCCAGCTTCTTGGAGTGCCCAGATCAATACGTCATGTATCGCCATGTTATGCAGATAAGAGCTGTTATTCGTTAGGCCAACTGTTCTCGGACAGTTTACTCTTGGATTTAAGAAAACCCGGCAAAGCAGATTTCATCCAGGAATCTCTGGTCCAGGAACCTTGCAGTCGAACTAATGGTGGCGCTTTTATCATTGTTTACCTCCACCTTACAATCAGTCAGCTACCCGACGACATTTTGGAGTCTTCTGATCAGTATTCCTTCGTCTCTGTAAGACGACCATGGTATCATCAGCGAAGACTGAGAGATGTCGATTAACAATGATCTTTTGCAAAACAATGCCGAGCTACGTCTAATAGCAATATGTTTGCAAACACGTTCGCATTACTGCCAGGAAAGCTGAAATTAATTTTCATACTAGTCCTCTTATAAGTTCCTCGCGAACAGTTTACGTAACATTTAATTCAGAAGCTTTCTCATAGCTAAAAAGCACTATTGAAGTATTTGCTACTTATTTGCAAACAACATCGAAATACAACGTACTTCTAAACTTCAATTTTTAGGATCAACTGCGGATAACCATTTAAAATGGCGATCCCATTGGACACAATTTGTTAGTAGGCTTAATACGATATGCTATCAAATTTGAAGTTTGAGGGACGTTTCGCGACATGCAGTTTATTGTCTTTTTATGGTGCTAACGTTCACAAGAGATTAACCTGTAGCATCATATACCACAAGATGAATGTAAACCTCACTTTAAAGAATAGAATATTCTTCCCATGGTAGCGATACCTGTATTGGACAACTTTTTACGCAATAGTGACATCCAACCAACGCAATACTAGAGCAAAATCAAATTTTCACATAGCTAATTATTCATTAAAGTTAACTGAAGATTCTCCCCATATTTTGGGTGTGAGTCTCTTCAATGCCTTATTTCCCCACTTAAAAACTTATAAGCTTAAAACTTAAAAAGAGTATCACAAAGTCAAAGCCTTGCTGTCGAGTAATTTCATATATTCCTTTGATAAATACTTCGTATTCAATTAATGATAGCAAGAACTGCAGGGTAGAATGGCAAACAACATAAAAGTATCGGCACACTCCGCACCACACGAGTTTAATTCATTAATCCGGGACAGCTGTTTCGAGGATACGTCGATCCTCATTTTCAACCGAACGCCCGCATATTGGAATATGTCCCAAGTTTTCGCTGTCACTCGGGATTTTTAAATAAAAAAAACACTTTTATTTAAACGAAGAAGCAGCACGATCTTCTTACGGCTGCCACATACATACATACGTAGGTTCATACAATGCAACGCACTGCTTATTTGCGTATTTCAATGTCAATTACTGTACGTCTCATGTTACTCCCCCACACAACATTGCTTCCTTTTTTTGTATAATATGTTTAATGTACAAAGTCTATATCGTTTGGATCCAATAATCTGGCTTTGTGCATTAAGTTACCCTCCGAATCAGCTCTCCTGCAGCGTGTATCAACGTTTAGATACACCATGCATGAACAGATTCGGACCAAAAAGTGTGATGTTTTTTTTACACTTTTCGGACCTCTATGTCTAACTAATTACGAATATTCCGCTATTTCTTGCAGGTTACGTCGAGCACTGTTTACAGTTAATTTGTTTGTTTTATTATTATTTTTGTTCATTCATTTCCGTTATAGCATTTTATATCTCTTAATTTAAATAAACTATTTAAAACACTAAAAAAAAGCAAGAGCTTTATTTCTTCTTTGTTCTTTGTCGCTAATTCAAAAGTGTTTTTTAGAATAGGTTCTATCTTTATACTATTCTTCCATAATCGATAACTCGCCATCCGCATTGCAATGTCGTACCTAATATTTGAATTGTCTTCCTATTGGTGCAACTGCGGCTTTTCTAACGGAAGTCTACCGCTTTACAGGAAAGATATTTGTTTCTATGCCTCATTGCAACGTCAAGCAGATATTTACTGCGTGCTAGTCTAAAATCTCTAGATTTTCTGAAAATATGATTGTGTAACTCATACGTTTTCTAAAACATGAGAACATCAATTTCCTTAAAAAACAATCATGTTTTTTACTAATTCTTTGTAGTTTTTGTGCCCCAAGACTATTATTTTACTCTCATATACAAGGTGGGCCAAATTCGATACTTTTAATAGGGAATTTATATTTCTAAAGGAATTAGACAAAAACTGACCTAAGCTTCTGGAGCTCGATTTTAAAGAGAAATCGATTGGTGAAATCCCTATTTGTATATCTTCCGTAATATAAGAGATGCAGAGCGTTCTCTTAAAATGTGCAATTTTTAAAAACCCTTCGAACTTTTTTATTTGTGCAAATGCTTGATTTATATAAAAACTATATTAGGGCACTTTTCGACGCAGAACCCTATGCTCTAACTTTTTCTTTTTTTAAACTCCTATTTTTCAGATATTATCAAGACGTGTTTTTTATATGGAACACCCTATATATTTGTCCACTATTGAAAAGCATATAAAATTACCTTTAGAATGATATAACACACTTGATATTTTATTTAAACAATTTTTAAATTATTTGTTTTTCTTAATTTCAAATTATTTTAAGATGGCTTAGGATGGTGGTAAATAAGCAAATAAAAGATTTCAACAAGGCAGAAAAAAATTGTTTTGGTATTAAACGTTACAAATAACAACTTAAACAAACTAATCTTTTTAGAACATTTAGACAATATAAAATAAATACGTGTATTGCTTATTTACCACCATCCATAGCTATCTTAAAATAATGTGAAATCAAGAAAAACAAATAATTTAAAAATTGTTTAAATAAAATATCAAGTGTGTTATGTCATTCTAAAGGTAATTTTATGTGCTTTTCAATAGTCTAAAAATATATAGGCTGTTCCGTATAAAAAACCATACGTCTTGATAATATCTCAAAAAATAGGAGTTTAAAAAAGAAAAAATTAGAGCGTAGGATTCTGCGTCAAAAAGCGCCCTAATATAGTTTTTATATAAATCAAGCATTTGCACAAATAAAAAACTTACAAGGGTTTTTACAAATTGAACATTTTAGAAAAATACTCTGTATCTCTTATATTAAGGAAGATATAAAAATAGGGATTTCATCAATCGATTTCTGTTTAAAATCGAGCTCCAGAAGCTTAGACCAGTTTTTGTCTAATTCCTTTAAAAATATAAATTCCCTATTAAAAGTATCGAATTTGGCCCACCTTGTAGATTACTACACATTAAGGCCCTTATATTGTGACCAGTAGGTGTACCTAACAAAAGAAGAAAGACTTGTAGAACACGTGTAGACGTGAAGAAAGATATTGTTTCCCAAAGCGTGAAGTGTATAATTCACGCTTTGGGAAACAACAATATCTTCTTTCAATTTGTGATCATATCATATTTTTCAGACGATGAAGGGTTTCACAATTTTTATCTAATTTAATGTGAAGTAGTGGCAACGATCTCCTTTTTTGAAATTTGATATCTTGGATCATTCATGGATATGGTTCTACACTGAAATCACAAGTTTTTAAAATGTTACCTTATTACATAACAGTAAAAAAGACATTAACTTGACCCTAAAGAACTAAAGCTAGTTTTATGATCTGCACAAAAACCGATTCAAAAGAAGTCATAAAATCAAATAAATAATCTATACTAAGCTTCTTTGTACATATTATCACTAGATACCTTTTTAACCATTCTCGAACACCTTTCCCGCATTTAACATTTCCTCTTCCAACATTTCTGCAAGATCCAATCTCCTTTCAAAAACCGTTAGTCCATTCCACATCTCAAACAACTGCTTCTCCTCTCTCCCAATACCCGACAATGTCAATAATTCAAACGTGACTCGGTGCGAATTCAGCAAAAGCGCCACGGGCTACTTGTTAACATCATCCTTCATGATTTCAAAACCACCCCTCTTCCTTGCTCTTATCGTTCCTTCGACGCTCTCTCGTCTGCCGACCCTTTTTCTCCAATTCAAGCGTATTTTTACGGAGCGCAACTGCCATTCGACGCCAACTTCGTCCGTCTTCGCTTATATACGTCCGCAGTAATTAAAGGCATTATCGGGACGGCCGGGAAAAAGCGCGAGAACGACCTGCAGCTTGCGGAAACTTGAAATTTGCATACCTTAATGCCGGTACGTGCGAAAACGCGGCGGTTTCTAACGACTGAGACGTAATCGCTGTTTGATGAGTTTGCTTTCAGTTCTGCGTTCTTATTTTCGGTTCTGGAGATAATCCGACAACTGATTATAAAGCTTTTTGTGAGGATATTAATGAGATGGGCGTGGAAAAGGTAATTATAAATGTTATATAAAAATGCGTTAATAAAGTAGAATGTTGAGGGTAACATTTTTTTCGGTTTACCCAGTGACTCATACAGCTATCCTTATCTCTGGTGTTTTATTAGTTAAAGTTATCACCAGCCAAAGTTAATCCCAGTGCAACGGCAATATTACTCGTCTGCGTTCTATTTTCTTCACGTCGTAAGTGTTCGTTTTTTAGAATAAATTCTATTTCGTCTTAATAATTTCGCAAGTTAAATAGCCAAGTCCGATGACAAATGCCCACAATGAATGGTTGCTGGTACTTGCTCTAACGACGAATAGCTAGGCGTTAAATGGCGAACTCCTATGATATATTACAGGGTGTAATGGGGAGTCCGAAAACATCGCTCCTTATCAAAGTTTCTTATATATCTCGAGAACAGTGCGAGCCCGAAACGAAATTTTTGCGGCATATCCCACATAGGATGTACAAAAAATTGCTATCATTTTTTTTTTAAGAAAAATTGGCAACTGTGGTACTAATGTATAATGGAGTAAGTATCCGAAAGCAGCGCTCCTTCTCGAAGTTTCTGATATATCTAGAGAAAATTTTGATCTGCCTTACGGCGCGTTACAAGAGAGTGCTCTATAAACATCAAATTTACGCTTGAAATTAAACGTGTTCCGGGTTTGAACCGTGTCATGTCGTTGGTTAAAATAAAACTCGACATTTCGCCCACAATCGTATGGGGCTTCTTCAGGAGAGTGGTGGCAACAGTTAGCCAACTTGCAGTTGGTTTTCGCCTCTGGCATGGTTCACATGCTGAGTTAGCGTGATCAACTGCTTCCCGCTCAGTTAGTTTCGCCTCTGGCGTGGTTCACACGTTGAGTTACCGTGCTAACTGTTGCCACCACTCTCCTGAAGAAGCCCCGTACGATTGTGGGCGAAACGTCGGGTTTTATTTTAACCAAGGACATGACACGGTTCAAACCTGGAACACCTTTAGTTTCAAATGACTCTGGCCGTTGAAGCCTACGTTTTTATATCAAATTTTAGCTTTCGTAAAACATTATTATTTGCAATTTAAATTTGTTTAGAACTACCAAAAGAGTGTCTAGGTGACCCGTCGATTGTAAAAACTAATTTATTTAATTTAGAAAACAGTTTCTATTTAAAACCTTACAATACGTACATATTTACATATAAGAGGAAGTGAACTTGTCGCGCACGTGTTTTATACAAATTGCATACAGCGACGATCCGTAAGAAAAATTAGGCAATACCAGGGCTTCGTAAAACATTGTTTTAGTTTTAGCATTAAAAGCTTTTAGCTGTCGACGCAATAGCTTAAGATTACTGCAAGTAGCAGCCACTAGCCCTGAGACATGCTCCCTATAGTTAGGTAGCTGGTGATATGATTTCATCGTTGCCGGTAGTAATAGGTTCACACAGAGCTGAGCTCAGGTAACGCGGATTTTTTATTTGTGAATTTTGAAATTACAAAAAAAAAACTGCCGTAAATTATGCCTTTTGATATC
Source organism: Oryctes borbonicus (assembly GCA_902654985.2). Taxonomy (NCBI): domain Eukaryota; kingdom Metazoa; phylum Arthropoda; class Insecta; order Coleoptera; family Scarabaeidae; genus Oryctes; species Oryctes borbonicus. The sequence continues at coordinate 5,926,958 of LR736874.1, forward strand.
TTGTATTAAATGCACTGTACAAGTTACAAATGTATGAAAAACAGACATCCGGATTGATACTTTTTTTGTAATAATTTGACGCAAATATGAAAAAAAGGTAACTTTATTAAATCGCTTCATCGCTTTTCTGCTTGATATTTTTATCTTCAGTAGTCTCTAGAAAAAAAAAAAATAAAAGGTGGGGCAGACATAGAGGTTTCTAGTTAAAGATATCATTCCAAAGCCAAATATTCGAATCCTCTAATTTCTATTTTAAATTTATTATATTATTTGTTTATTCTTTTTAGAAACAATAGAAAGTTCATCACCACCTACACTAATTTTATACACAAAGAAGTCATCAACGAAGAGTCAAAACTATTAAAATTATAAGCTCGAAATTTGGACAGTAGGTTTCTTCTATGTCGGTGGAAAATTGTGGTTCGTTTAAAAGTTTCGTAATTTTTTTAATTTACAAGTAGACAACCACGGTCTTGTCCAAAGCCCAACTGACAGTGCGGTAGCAACTCATATTGAAACAGATGTTGATTAATTCCGTTATGTGTAATTTTTTCTAAGACTTTACTTATAACAGGGAGTACACTAATTTAACGAACCTTACCAAAACCAGATGGTTTGATTACCAAAGATGTTTTATACGATTTCATATTACATTTGATTGCAAGGAATGTAGAAATAATTCACATTTCTACTAATTGGCTCTAGTTTTCTTTTATCGCGGTAAACGAGAGCTGCAGTGAAAGTTGGTTTTGCAGAAAATCCAGTATCAAGACCATTTATGGCCTATTTGCGTAAATTTGAGGATGGCGAATTTTTTGCTTGGGCAGCAAAGTGGATACACCAAGTATCCCTGCTTTGTAAGTATATGGAATAGCAGAGCAAAGCAAGATCACTTGATGAAGAAGAATTAACTATAGGTGAAGCGAACATTGTAAACGAGGCTTTGCTTAACAGGGATAAAATCATTCTGCCTCCACTTTACCTAAAGCTTGAGGGTTCATGAAACAATTTGTTAACGCCTTAGGTAAAGAAGGGCAATGCTTTAAACATATTTGTGGATCGTTCCCCAAACTAAGTTTAGAAAAATTAAAGGCTGGAATATTTGATGGTCCTCAAATTCGCAAGCTCATTAACGGCTTGAATTTCCCAAAAGCCATGACTGGTGTTGAAGCTTCTGCTCGGTGCTCTTTTGTTACTGTACTTAAGAACTTCTTGGGTAACAATAAGACAAAACATTATGAGGAACTCATACGAAATACGCTGGTTAATTTTAAGAGAATGGACGCTAATATGAGCATTAAATTAGACTTTCCGCATAACCATTTGGGAAAACCTCGGTGAGCCTAGTGAAGAACAAGGCGAGCGATTCCATCAAGATGGAGCAAAGGTATCAAGGAAGATGGCAGACTATTGTTGGAACCTGCAATGCGATTGTTTTCCTGTGTGCCAATAAATTTCGATTTTATTTTCTTTTTGTTTTTTCCTTCATACCTTTCCAAAAAGAAGCATTATCATAGAAACTAGAGCCGATATGATAAAGCTGTTAGCAAATACGGAATCAACAACACTAAGCTACCCTGAAACTGCTCTAATAACGGAAGCAATAAAATCACTGTTGGCCAGTGTCGTCTGACTAAGATAAGATAGTGTGTGAGGCAAGGAAAAGGTTTGTATTTACATTATCGGAGCCCACAGCACAGCTTTTTTTCTTTTAACACTTAATACGTGTTTTAATATTACCGCGGCATCAACTGGATTAGATTCAGTTTCTTTAAGGTACTGCAGTGACAACAGTCATGTGTTCGAGCAGCTTCAATAATAGCTTCTAGACAAAAATGTAATTTGACTATGGTCCTATAACAGTTTTCACAGCTGCTTTGACGATTCCTCGCATCTAATTTTTCATCCATCTAGGTTAATAGTACGTAACAAATTCATAGAAAGAGTTCTATACCTCATAAAAATTTGAAACCAACTGTCTTAGATACCAATAACAAACATACCGTGATGTCAAGCTCTAAAACGAAATACTTCGCTTTATATACCATAAAACGAAGTAAGCTTGCAGGATACGGTTGTCTCAAATAACCAATTTACTAATTAACAAAACAAACAAATACGTTGGCAAAAAAAAATCAGAATTAAAAGATGAATAGTGTACATCTAGCAGCTAAATATTCGGAGTACCTACCGTTGACTTAATTAGCTTGAAAGAAGCACTGCCAGCAGGATTTAGATACATTATCGTGATAACGAATATGTTTCGTAGCTTCAAACCAAATGCAATGCTGGTCGTTTTCTCTCGCATTGCAGAAAGGGGTGGTAATGGATTAAAGTCGAGCAATTACTTAAGTGGAGCTAACACATCAGCGGTAATGCTCCGATTGCGTTGTAACATGAAATAGGCAAAGAATTAGCGAGAGTCAGTGGTATACAGCGGTATTACACATACACACTACTTACGTATATGACTATACGTGCAAGAACTTAACGTCTAACGAAAGGTAAGTAGAGCGATCATGAGTAACAGAATAACAGAAGCGGAGATAATTTTCTAGACGGAAGGTGTATTTCAACGTAGTTAACAAGGCGTTAGAAAGATAAACGTGAGACTCGTTGGTCGTCTTTTCAGTGTTTCTGTTATTCTTTCATGTACAGGGTTCTTTTTTCTTTATTATATATACAGTGGTGGACACATAATTAAGGACGTCAGTTTTCGTTTTGAAACATTTATATTTTCGAAATAAAATGTTACATTACTTATTTTAATTAAAGTAATCATGTTTATGGTCTTGTAATTTGTATAGTTATTGGAACAGAAACGAAAGAATGCATTTTATAGCAACTTAGTAAATAAAATAAATAAATATTAACCATTTTGGTCTGGACAATTAATTAAGGACACTTCGAATTTGTTAGAAATGTTTTAAAAATAAACATCTTACACGTAAAATTCGCACGTAACTTTTAATCCAAATCTAATATTTAATCGGGTAGCCCTTCGATTTCAGTACAGCATTGCACCTCCTTGGCATACTAGCAACCAAAGTCTGACACCGTTGCACCGAAATATTATGCCATATTTCCTGTACATTTCGGAATAGTTCATCTGCATTTTTATTGGTTTTTTTCTCCAGAGCCCTCTCAACATCTGCCCAGAGGTTCTCGATAGGGTTTAAATCGGGACTCTAGACAGGCCAATTGAAAACGTTAATGTTTTCAGTCGAAAACCATGCTTTAACGCTCCGAGCAGTATGCTTCGAATCGTTATCATGCATGAAAATGAGTGGAAGAGGCATGTGTTCGTCCGCAAATGGCTTCATTGTATTCGCTAAAATACCTTTGTACAAGTCTTGATCCATTCATCCAGTTATCCAGCGAATAAGACCGACACCAAACCATGAAAATGCAGCCCAAACCATAATATTCCCTCCCCCATGTTTTACGGTCTTTAAAGTATAGCGAGGGTCGAGTTCTTTGTTTACGGAACGTCGTACATATTTTTTGCCGTCTGATCCAAACAAGTTAAATTTAGATTCATCGCTCCAAATTATTTGTTTCCAAAACTCCAACGGCTTTTCGGCGTGCTCCTTTGCAAACTTGCAAACTGAATTCGACGTTTTAAATTCTTTGTCGAAATATGTGGCTTTCTTCTTGCAATGCATCCGCGGAGAGCACCTTCAAGTAGTCGACGTCTTATGGTTCGCGTTGATATTCTGTTGGTCAACTGCGCCGATATTTCGCTGAGAATTTGCTTTGAACTAAAAAAAAGATTTGCCTTGGTCGTTCTGCAAATTACGCGATCTTCTGCCGGGGTAGTTTTCTTTGGCCTACATTTTCTTTCTTTGTCCTCAGTGCTTCCATTGTTGCCGTAATGAACTACAGCATCGTGGACCATCGTTTTTGAACACAGAAGCTCCGTTGCAATGGCTCAAATTGACTTTTTTTCTCTGACGTACTTGAATATTATAATTTTGGACAATTCCCGAGTGCAACTCCTTTTGGGGCCCATATCTAAAAATTTGTATTTATTTTTAAGTGAATTAGAAACAATGTACACCATTTACCTCACCTACAATTTAACAAAATAGCTCTTTGTCCCTAATTACATGACCAACCACAAGCACGTTCAAATTGCAGCTGATTTCACTAACGCAAACGTAGCAATAGAAGCGAAAATGCCTAGTCACGGAAATACGCGTCAAGTTTTTCCGTACTTTTATAATTTACCGTTGCAATACACAGTAGGTTCGTGAAATAAATGCAAATAGTGAATACAGTAAACTGATATAAAAGTTTTTTTATTCTTTTAAACTGTCCCTAATTATGTGTCCACCAGTGTATGGTATGTGTAACTTTAAAAAGAAAATGCAATGCATTAGCAACATATTTAACAACCAGTTATCAATCGATTATCCCGAAAGGCCTGTGAAGTGAAAAGAACGGATTCTTGCAAAACAATCTTTAATACTTGAAAACGCAAGAATTTTAAATAAAATACTTCTTTTCTGATGAAGTTACACTTATCGTAAATAGTGAGGTCAACTCTTAGAACTTCCAGTTTGTATTCTACATTTATCGATTGAAAAATACTAATCCATTAGTTATTAGTAAAGTACACCAATGTGTCTCTAAATCGGGACCGTATCCAGTACGCAACATCACGCGCAACGCAGAAAACGAAGCAATCGCGTTTTGTGTCAGTTCATCTTGGGTCTCCGCGCGAGTTAGTCGAATGTGGTTTGTTTAATTCATAGTATGTTGGGCATACAGAAGCTCAAAAGGCGACCATCGCTTGAAAATGTAAGAAAAAATATCGGTAAATTTTCGGATTTATATGATGATGGTGCTAAAATAGTGCGTAAAGTTTGCGATAAACCGTTATTCTGCTGGCTCAAATACGGCTGTACAAAGCATGTCAATAGTATACAGCACACAATTTACGTTGGATTTACTGTCCACGTTTCTCGAGTGTGGCTTGCAACTTCGCTAACTGGATATAAAACCGCTTCACAACTTCTGGAATAAATACAATTCCAACTGGGAGCTACCATCGCGGACCACGTTACGCAGGTATCTGTACGTGAAGATAACGAAAAAAAGATCACAGCCGTGGTTAGAGATAAGCGGCTGTGGTTAAGCATGAACGAGACGATTGATCCATCCAACCTCTTCAACCGAACTTTCCAGCGATTACGAGGGTAGCGCTGGATACGTTACAGAAATATGATCAACTGTTGATGTTTATGAGCAATGGTGCATGGGCCGTTCTCTAAAACAAAAGTTTGGCGTGCTTTAAATCGTGTGGCACAAACGATTCGTAAATGTTATCCAGAGTTGAATGCATTAATTTCAAATACTAAAAAAGTGTTTTTGAAATCTCTCAAACGAACTGGAGAACTATAAAAATGGTGGCTTTACAGAATAAGCATTGGAATAGATTTGTTATGATCGTAATAGCACTGACAATGCTGAATTTTGTTAAAAGCTACGCTGGTTGCCTACTATGCCGCTGTTTGTGCTTAAAAGCGATACTGATCATCAGATACCTTTAAAACCATCCGCTCTTGCTGTTGAAGCAAAATCTTCTTAACATCAAAACATATCACACCAAAAACTTCTAATTTATACAATGAAAAATTACCCGATAGAATCCTACGCAGAAATTCGAAATCATACCATTCCAAAACTCGCTTACTTATTCAATTATTCCACGAAAAACAAAGCCTGCCTACTCTGGCTGCCTTGCTTCTTACAACCATCCAAATCCTCTTAAAAATGAGGAACAGTTTGCCCTCTCGAACAATGCAGATATTCCTTCTCATTTCTGAAGCAGTAGAACAGATCTTTCCTCTGTGTATCGCGTTATCGATTCGACAAAGCGAAATCCTTCTTTTCGATAGATAAACCTACGTAGGAAGCTTTGAATTTAGACTGCTGTGTCTCTCCGACACGTGCACATAAACGAATTTAATTATGTCTTACGATTCACAACAAAGGACGAGTTCGGTAATCTTTCGAAAATACATCTCATTTACGTGCCGGTAATATAGGTGGTGAAGGTGTAAAGGTTTTATTTATTTAATCCTAAGGGAATTATTAAATCATGTTAAGTTCGTAGGTTTCGCAATTTATGATGTAAATGGTGCTTGAATTGTCTACATTTTGAATTGTAGGGTTTATGCAGGCTTTATGTAAGTCTTTGGAATGTATTAGTCCAGATACTGAGAAGGATTTGCTTTCTATGGTAATAGGGAGGTGTGGAAAAGGATGTTATTCGTCTGTTTGTTCCTGGAATTCATTCCAATAATAAGGTGATTTTGTATAACATCAAATTTTAACAGATAACAATATTTCAAATGTTTCATTTATTTATTATTGTTTTATGTTTCTTGTTCAATATTTTCCATATCCTGATGGACATTACTAAGCAATGTGTGAGCTATTGACCAGTAGACACTACCGTTTCCGGCGCATAAAAAATTGCTAACTTTACATAAAAATTGATACCAAAGGTTTTAAAAGACCGCGATGCTTGTTTTTGAATTTTATTCAGTTTTTAGTCTTCACTCTTACAAATTATTCCTTTTTTTACTGCGAAAACTCTATCGACAGTTCTCTTTTATTTAAAACAGTAATAGGTTCTTTTATTTAAAGAAATAATAAAACCAAACCGTCGAAATTATTAATTATGTATGTTTACCCGTCTTGCAAGCGGCCCCCTCTGATATAAAATTATTTCCACCCAGCAAGTGTGGCTTCGTCACAATTCTACTAGCAAAGATTATCACCTGGAAGTGGACTCAAGAAAGAAGGCAGCAAGTCCAGCAAACAGCTGCGGGAACCAGATGGGTCTTAATGACACTCATATCCTACAAATCACCTTGCTATTGCAGAAATGGATAGACGCTCTCCCTCCAATACTAGTAAGCTTATACAAGACCAGATATAGTTTGGGCTAGATGCAAAATGTGGTATTTATACCTAAAAGAGGAAGGCGATCACACTCGAGCCATTACTCTCTCATCATACCTGTTTAAAGAAATTGAAAAAGTATCAAAACAATTCCTAAGTAATGAAATCCTTGCAATATACCCGCTTCATCCTAACCAGCATGTTTACCGGAAGGCAAATCAACATTAACGACCCGCCAATTCACCACAAGCAAATTGGAAGGGTCACTTATGGCAAAATAAATAGCTGTCTCTTTTTGGGTGTAAAAGGTTCTTTTAGTAACATCTCTTTCGAAAGCATTGAGAGAGCCTGGAATGTGAACAAATACAATGTTACATACTGGTACATACACAAGAGCCGCAAAGAATGAATATTTGGGCAAGTATGCTAGATAATCCAATGATTGGGCCATGTTGGTGATCATCGATCTTCTAAAATCCAACGTGATGAAGAAAGTAATCAACACTTTTCTTCCAGCAGGACAGTGCTCCAGCACATTATATGAGAGATGTTCATAATTGATCTAACTAACATTTTGCAAATCATTAGATTCGGAATACGGAACGATGCAATGAATCCAATCGATTTGAAAAAAAAAACTAAAGTGAGAATTTGAAAACCGGCTTTACTACTGGATGGTGACCAAGAGTATCATATTAAGCAGTTCTTATAATAACTTCCTCCGCTTCACGAAATTAGCAGCGACCAGAGACACTCGTGTTTTGTCGACTCTCGGGGCAACAGTAGGAAACACGAACTCATTCTCATGAGACGAATAAACACGAGTCTGTCTACTCTCTGCTAATTTCGTGAAGGGCACGGAAAGTGGCGTATTCTACTCATGATATTAACTAAATCAGAAGGTAGCGATAGAAACCATGTACTATTTCCCAAGCCATCTCTCGAGCAGTTCAATACCATAAAGAAGATATTATTAGCATTAATTTTTGGTTGTCGTTTCTAGGCATTCTCTGATGCGTTTTTATTCTATCATGGTAACCATGTTGGAATCGTTTACATATGTATATAGGTTCCTAAAGCACTCCTTCACACGCCATCTCGTGTTAAACAGTTCAAAAACTGCTCGAGAGATTGGGGAACAGTATCCAACTTTGGTCGTTGCTTTCTAAACGGGAGGTACGTATATCTTGGCATTAGAGGGCGCCAAAATATTTCTCGCTCGCCGTTTCGAATTGTGAAACAAGTAGCGGTATTTGAGTTGATGTTGGGACTATTTTTCCAGCATCAACTCAAATATTAATAATTCTTCGTTAACAATATCATGTAATGAGGTACTAGTTGCGGTATTAGGTAGAGAGAAACACGCCAGGAGCTACGCTGCTGACGCTGAACAGACAGCAACATTTCTGCAAGCTATGTGTTTTTATCTCTGCTCATATTGCTTTTGCCGTAAGTTATTCCATTGGTATCACGAGAAAGCTACTGTTTACATTATTTTTTTTTGCACAATAATGCAACGCCTATTTAGATGTTTAAAGAGTTATTATCTTCTCTTCTTTTCAAAAAGAATCAGAGAACAAGCTTTCATTTGAGGTAGCACACTCAATGGACAATTCCATTTAAGATTTCAAAATAAATTGATATAAATCACTTTAATTGAAAAATTAAATAGAAAAAACGGTTTCTTTAGACAATTTTTAATCTTTCCCATTTTAAACGTAGTCAAATATGGAAAATTAGTCCTGGCAAGAATGCTCTCATCGAAAATTTCGTCCCTTTCTAATTTTCCTAATTCCTAATTCTCCATCGTCATTTATTACACGTATGTACATACATTTTACCTATCCTCATATCGTTCTACTTACGAACTAGGACGTACAGGACCTCTCTTCCTGCATCACGTCCCTAGGGAGAAAAATTATTTGCATATCGTAAGTTCCATACCTTCTAGCTCGCATTAAATGCAAAAGTTGACCCTTACGGCGAACAGGATCAGACGTACTTTACGGAAGACGTTCCCAATGGATGAAGAGGGAATGAAGCAAGATATTAAAATATGGAAAAGTAGTAAATTTGAAACGAATCGGTGCTAAGAGATGATGAAGATGATTAGGTGGCGTTTTACTTCCTTTGTTTTGCGTTCGCTGGTTTCCGTTTGATCTACGCTTTATGATTAAGAGACCTGTTTGAAAATCGACGTTTGTTTGGAAGGGGGATATTGCTTATGCAATGAAGCATAAATTTAATCTTTGACAGGCAGATGGATGGATATTTATTTCGGTTATCCGTTGTGGGTGAAATTTAAATATGTACATAATATTACTGGCATAAATACAATAAGGAAGCAGCGTTTATAAAGAAATAAGGTAAAAACAATTTTATTATAAGTGAAAATACTGAATTTAGACGTGGTACTTTATTTACATCCAAATATTCAACCAGGGATTTGGTTTAAGCAAGCAATTTTTCTTTGTCTACAATTTGGCGAATATTGAAATAAGACAAATTTATACAGACCAATAAAAACGCTAATTCTAAGTGATTTTAAAAGGCGTCCCATCTTTTGCTTATTGGTTAATTGAGAATTACAGACAAAATCCGCCTTTACTAGGATCTGTACTTTGGAGTGACGAATGCAGATTTTCAAATTATTGAATGTTCAACGGGAAAAAATACTTTTTTAGTGTCAGAACAATTCATTATGCGCCCAACCAAAGCGCAATTTAGAGTTAATACTTAGTGCAGTATAATGCCTATATCAAGGAAGAAGCGTGGCGGGAACAAATATACATAGGGGAGGAGGCAAACTTTTGCTGCGGCGATCGTGCAATTTGGAGAAGGCTTCTCCGTCATCTCAAGGTCATCTCCGTCGTATAGGCTTAAATCACGGACAAGCCGATTGTACTTCACGGTCAATTTCGTTTGTATCGCTGGTCAATAGTTGCCAGTACCTAGCGACCTTAGCCCCAACGAGCCGACAATTGTTACACTTGGGCGATAGTTGCGCGGCCCAGACTTCGACGGGCAAGATGCGAGGTAGGTTCCAAGGTTGAGAAGGGAACTTCCCTAACATGGGGAGCACGAGAGAAAGGGGACCCGGTCTCTTTCCAGTTCGCTACAGACTCATATTAGTTGCTCGGTAGGAACCGGCCGCATACGAAAGCGGGTCAGCAGCTTTCCCCTATGTGGGGCTAGCACCACCATTATCTGTACTTTCAAATATTTGGGATGCAAACAGCAGAAGGAATAGGTGCCTCCAATTGGAAGGAGCTCCTGCTTCACTACAATATTAGAAAATATTTTTTGATAATCTAAGTGACCACCACACCCGCCCAATTTAACCCCATTAGACTTTTCTTCCAGAGAATTTTGTAAATAACGTATATTCATCAAGGTTTGTTCCAACGAACGTTAGAATCACTTCGGAACCGTGTGGAGAATGCGCAAAAGAAACCGGCGTACCAACAACCGTAGAACTAATTAGGAAATCATTTCAAAGGACACTATATTACGTAGAAATGCTCCACGTCGTAGATTATTTCGACAGGTGCTAAAATCGTGGCAAGGAGAAGTGCGCCGCTCCACAGAACAGAATCAATCTAGAACTAGTAGCTTCTCAACGCAAGCACGCAACACAATTCATTACCGGTTGGAACAAGCCTAAGAATAATGATGCACAAGGGTTGACAATCGCATCAGAAATGTAATTGAGGAGCTTGATATTGGAAGCGAAGCAGTACTAAAAAGATCAGTTGAATGTATAAAAGAATATGGGAATATTTTTAGACGTTTGTTCTATTTTGTTTCTTTTTTAATTTTTGCCGCAGTGGTACAGATCCTTTCATTTAAGTTGAAGAAAAAATTATGTTTAGCCGATATTATCAAAATTTGACATTGAATCCTTTTTTGTGTTAATTTTTACAACCAATACAGAGATAACAACCTTACAATATTCTTTATTAAAAAAAGTATATTTAAACAACGTCTCACTTTAGGCCACACGACCCCAGTTCTTTTTTTAATTTATCATCGATTTAACATTTTAACAGTTTAAAGATAACCTCTTCCTGACCCAAGCGATGAATATGAAGGAACAAATTCATTTCTCTCCAAAAGATAATAATTTGAATCACCTACAACCGATTGGGATGACTGAAATGGAACGCCCGAAGAAACAAATGATGGATCCGCAGCAGTATGTTATCAAGGACGGATTCAAAAATGATTTTAACGTATATAACCAAAAAGAGCAAATTATACCCCTCACCAAATTGCACTTTTAGGATACATTACTTTCCCTTCACGATAAAATGTTAGTTTACTACGAATTCAAATAAACAGCAAAATTGATGGAATTAATGAGGATAGCGAGGACTGTGGATAGTATGGCGAACGACACTAAAGTATCGGCACACTCCGCATCACACCAGTTTAATTAATTTGGTCCACAGGTGAAAATGGGGATCGACGAATCCTCGAAGCAGCTGTCCCAGATTAATTAATGTAGTTGTTTATTTTTTTTGTTTATTTTTATCAAAAATAATCTTGTTAATAAATGTTGTTCAGAGTCGCCCCAATAAGCTAAATCTTGGAAATCTCTCTCAAAAATTCATGCGTACCACACCTTCATCGTTATCGTTACTAAGTTTTATACAGGGTGGTTTTCAATCTGAAAAAACTCCTTTTCTTCAAATCGACAATGGTATCTTTAACTAGATTATTAGATTAGAAAGGTAAAGGATATTCCAGTAGTTCCAAACATTTGACCATCCCCGTACATTGATAACTTCCCTAAACTAACATGTCCCTTTACGTTGGAGCGCTACGTCGATCAGCTTCGAACAAAGGATTATATCTATCTGGTTAACAAGAGGGGTGAACGCACCTAAATAAAGGGTCCGAATTGGGTTGATGGAAATATGTAAAATGACGATGATGACGATCAACATAGGTTTCGACGGTATATAGATATCAAACGAGCGTATCTTTCGGAGGAACCTTCCGCCATTGTGTAAATTCGAACCGGTGTATTTAATTTCCCCCCTGTAGACGTGTCGAGATAACCTTGTTGCAGACAGCGAGTTTCTGCGGTTCAATTCACTTCGCCTCCATATTTTCACTTCCTCGGATATACGGCGTTCATTCAAATGTGGGTTATGTGAAATTCGGTCCAGAGCTATTTTCAAAAGTAGGAACGTTTATTATGAGGTCTATCCTTATCGCTCGGTTAACGTTGATGGAATAGAACACTGCAAGAAATATTTGGAATTTTAATCGGCTTTTAATGCAAGATAAAAGCCGACATTGTTATCTGAAACTGAGTTTTACTGGTGATTATTTTTTAAAGCAGTTTTTTAGAGAAAACGGGTCGACAAAGAGGTCAGACGTCCGTACAAAATCTAACAGACTGTGATATTTTGAAGCAAATTTTGCTTGATCTCACAACATTCCTATTTACAACCTTAATAGGGAAATTGACAAAAATCTTAAATAGGGAACAGTTACTAGAAGTCATAAGTGTATACCTTATGAAAAAAAAACATGTACCAGAGAAAAAATTATTCGAAGCAGCGACAAATGTGCTGCTATTGGCCATGACGTCAAATAGTATGATCCATGTACGACGTTCAACAAGCAAACCTACCTATTATGACTGAAGAAGGACCAATGCGACAATCTATACATTGTTGATATGTTCATGGTAGCTCTTGGAGGAGCTCGTGGTATTAAAGCGATATACGCAAATGTATCCACCTCTAAAGATGAAGAATTAAAAGGAGTAATAGACGTACTATCCCATGACATGATAAAGGATCACTTTCATTAATGAATTGGTCTCCTTCGTAATAGTCACCGCATGTTTCCGTTACAAAGCTGCTCCAACTAGATTCACTATCAAGTCCCAAAATATACATTTCCCTTTAACCCTGGCGAAGTTCCGCTTGATTACTTACCTTTATTTCTTATTGTAGCAGTATTTATTTGAAGGTCTGTGTTCACATTGTTTGGCGACCCTGTAATCATATTTGATTCGAAATTTAATTTCTGGTCTGCCTTAGATCGGGTGGAAGTTGAAATAGAAGCAACAACATCTAGAACCAGTTGTCTCTTTGTTATTTTAAGAGCAGCGACACCAGACTAAACGGGTGCTCTTTTTCTGTCTGTTTAACAATCAAATATACGAGATACAACACTTATATAGTTTTCCATCTCTTTCTCTAACGGAAGCAGAAGAAAAGACTGTTAAACATCTGTTTCTTCATAATTAAAAAAAAATAAATATTAAATTTATTTACAAGGTAATTCGCAGATAGTCCTTCAGTTTAAGCGACTTAAGTCGCCCTTACTACTTCCTTTCTTGATGTATAATTATTAAGTTAATTATAAATTATAATTATAAATAAAAAATAATAAATTAAAAAGTATCTATCTACATCATTTTCTAATTCTTGGAAAACTAATATTTGTATTTTAATTAAGGTCATGTTTCATTAAAAAATCACTTGATTATTTATGAATACAAACAAACATAGAATACGTCTTTTGGTAAAATCTCAATTCTTTTAAAATAGGAATATTTCTATTTCAAAATTTTTTTTTTTCAAGTTACGGTTATTTTTCAGTGCTTGTGAATCCATTGGTAAGATGGCACATTAAACATCTGCACAAAGAGAGACCCTTCTACCTATCCTTTTTCTGTGATCTAAATGCACACTAAGTCGTCTGTCTGATTATATTGTGACAGCGGCAATTGCACTTCAACACCAGACAGTGGACGAATGGAATCGGTTAACATTAGAACAAGATTTCACAATAGTGCAGAATAATATCAATACTGAACCATATCTATTCGGCTGCATCTTGCAGAATATTTCCGATCCAATAAGTATTGAGTAATGATCTTAAAACGAGGCTTAAAGCAAAATCTTTCAAGGTAGAAACGTTGAGGGAGTTGATGTTTCAAAGTCAGAAAAACACCTCTTCTTTTAAAAACGGATACCTCACTTCCCTTTTTAAAACAATTTTCTTACTTAAGAAAAATGTTACATTATAATAGATTCGAACAGTTATGAATTGAGCGGGTCTAGACATCTTGTCGATGTAGAAGCGTACAGATTGGCCAACGTCATTTCGGTGTCGCTGGAAGGCCGAAAACCGGTATCTCTGAACAAAGTTATTAATGATGCTGGAAAACCAAAGAAGACAATAACATGTGATATCGTCAATTTGGTAAAACCGAGAGCGGCGCATCTCAGGCAAGAATGTTTAAGCAGTTGTGATTACATGCTCTTTCTAATAGAAAATGCAGACCTCCAACAGCACCAAGATAACGAGCATCGCACCACTGGCAGCACCGTTGCAATACATTGTGGGCTCAACGAAAGTGAGTCTAATTACACTAACAATAAGTACGCACCAGAGCCTAGATTTAAGAATTATAGAATTTTTCGCGTCCGCTCGGCAGACGATGGCAAATTAAAAATAAGGATACAACAGCATTATGAGGAAGAATATTTCTTCGTGGATCAAATGGGAGAAAGTGTCTATTACATGGAGGATGATATAATTGTGCCCGTTATTGGCGAAGTACCAATTCGCCGTTGGGAATGCTTACCTCGTTATTTACTTGAGGTTATCAAAAAAGATAAAAGTAAACGCTTCTAGTAAGTTCAACGTAGTACATAGAAAGCAAATGTTAGCCGAGAAAGATTTTTTCAAAGAATATGTTGGTAAAGGTAACGTTATAACCGGAGAACTGGGAATGGGCAAAACCACATTCTTGCATCCTTTATTTGGCTTTTCTATCTGAGTAATCTAAGTAATTATATTCTCTTTGTCGACTTGGCCCAGATTCGGGGTGATTTGCTTAGTGGCAAACTGAAATCGTTCCTGCATCTTTTAAATTTGTCACGCAACAAATGCCAGTTTAAACAATTTTACAATTGCTTCTTAAACGGTCTACATGGTTACCCCAACCGACTCGCGTTTTTCTAATTTTGGACTACTATTTCGTTGGAGCAGCGCCTCGGATGACTCGTCAGGCAAAAAAAGCCCATTCGGTGCGTTTTGGAGGTTGTTTCTATATAAATTTTAAAATAATCCTTTCCCCAAGAAATCATGGAATTAAATACGAGTATTATCGAGCTCAATCCGGAAAAAAAATTCTTTTGAGGAAATTACTCGAATGGCGCCTAGCTACCGTGAAATGAACCTCAACCTCGTCGAGTTTCCCTGAATGACAACTTTCGAGCTCCTAAGCCAAAGCCGACAGTTATCGAAAAGAATATTGACGTTGTACAAAACACGATTTAAGAAGAATTGCGTTTTACACAAATATTTAATAATACGTAAGCTTTGTGTCCGTTGGATTACATTCAATCAAATTCAAAAAGGAAACCATGTAACGTAGTGGATCGCTTTGACAATTTTTGGAAATTATACCGGGTGTCCCATTTTAATCCTGAGAAATATAAATTTCTACAACACGATTCACAACGAACATACAGAGAGAACGCTGTCCGCTGTCCTATTCAAGCTTTTTAGATTTATTAGGGTAAGACGTGCTACAATGACAAGAGACCCTTTTGTCAATTTTTCACATGTCTTGATTTTAGAGTACAGAGATGATAAAAGTAAATATTTATAAATAAAATTTTTCTCGAAAGTAAGGATAGAACAGTAGGGCACATTAGAATTAGTGTTTTTTCCCCACGTCATTTGGCCATACGGTTGACAATGGGATCGAAACAGCCATTCCGGAGTAATTAATTACACTTACGGAGTGTCCCGATACTATATAGTGTTGTTGATCAAGCTTCACGCAACTGACATCCATCTGTTAAAGTTTGCAATGAAAAATAAAGCACGTCCCCGAATGCCATAATAAGATAACCTTTCGAAATGTGTATCGTGGGAGACGCAACCAAAATCCTTGGTTGGGGTCAAGAAACCACTCAGTCTCAAGGCACTAACCGCTTAAGTTAAAAATATCTTTGTTATACAAAAAGTTGCTAATTAAAAGCGAACTCCAAAAGTTTAGATATTGGTCTACAGTTTCCAAGCAATAAACGGTCACTTTTTTTTAAAGATTGGTGTTATTTTGCTAATTTCTAGACAATCAAGCTTGCCCAAACCGCATCAACGTAGTAGACGTGTTGTGATCATTAAAAGTAAGGTAGCTTTATTTTTTTTTATGGAAACCCTTTTATTTTGCAATTCTAAACTAAAAAGTAAGTAATTTTTGTCCGAGGCATTCTTATATTAATTGCGTAGATGGCCCCGCAATCGGTGGAAAGAATTACCTTTGTTTATTTCAATACGAACCCCCATTTTGCATTGGATAATATGTATTATACTCTAGACTACAAGCCAAGTAATTTTGGTTTGGAACATGGATGCTTATTGGATGCTTTAAGGTACCTACAGTTGTCCAAAAGTTCCTGTAAAGAATGGAAATAATTGATAGTGAGGCAATTGCTCTTTAAGCCTGGTAGGTCGGAGATTTTTTACGTAGGTTGGTAATTTATTATAATTGCCGATGGCCAGAATTTCCGGAGACTGTCGGTGCAGGTTATTATTATTATTTTTATGTATAAAAGTAAGCTAAATTTTACAATTAACGGTTTACAAGAATCCATCACCTAGCATATAAATAATATAGAGGTTCCTCAGCATTTCCCTGCATTCATTCAATTAAAAATGAATTAATCCATCAGAGGTTTAACCCTTCGCAGTAGCGTTAATTCAACGTGTACATCGCTTCCTATTTCACACAATTTTAATCGCGCAATGTCGCGACGGTCGTCGTGGAAACCCTTTTCCAATTAGATTTTTTCCCAATTTATCACTCGATCGTCGAATTCGATTTCGCTAAAACCAAAATCCTCGATTCGACGAAAAATACTGAAAATTTAACTTGTGCAGATACCAGCTGACTCCGATACTCTTAAAAGGGAGAAAGATGAGCGCCTGGCAATCAATTATCAGCCCCGCAGACCCGTAAAACTTTAAAGGGCTTAGCGCACACTAACGGGCACTTCGATTTCGATGGGTTGTGGCGATTCTGATAAAATTTTGACTTGTCTGTTACTCGTATTTGTTGCTTGTATCTGCAGCGATATAAGTTCCAACCTCAAGCAGGTATTTATAACGTATCAAGCAAACGCGCGGTCAAAAATCGTTTATCCGTAAATAAAAATCGAACTCTGGTCGGATTCGAACCCGCGTCGTTCGGATCGAAAGGCATTCGATCATCGAGACTGTGCAAAATTGAAATTATTTAGAAAGCAGTAAAGAGGCACAAGTATAAGACAGAATAAGGCTAAAGCATCTGAGCGTTAACCAATAAATATCTATCTTTTTGTGGTGGCGACCCAACGGGGTGTGTAGGCTTCTAAAATCTTGTCATAACCTCAGGAAACTTTGCGTGTAAAGTGTTTCATGACCTTGCTACTATCACCTCCTCCCCGTAAAGGATGAAGCTCAGTTAATTGCGAATGGTGACTCGGAAGTACCAAAAGAATTTAATCCTGGCGGGACTCAAACAGATAGCGCCTATCTGCCTGGTCGGGCCGCCATCGCTGACGTCACAATAGACTTGCATAGTAGCCGAATGGTCGAATCAATTTTGAACAGAAATGGTTTTGTTCTTGGCTAAACTACTCCTTTCCATACAATAATAACAAAAGAAAAAGAGAATTCTTCCGACGGCAACGCTTTAGAATTGAGCGGATGATACGCCAAGCTAGTCAAAAGAAGAAGAAACCATTTGGGCGTTTGGGCTTTCACTCATTCCACAATTTAGTTCTAACCAACCAAAAGTATTACATTGTATTCAATTTAAAAAGAAACAATCAAAGAAATATCCTGAAAATAACAAAGCAGAATATGATTTGAAAGAATACTCAAAAGTTATCCTCAACTCAAATTATTATTTTTTTTTTGATAGAACAGCATGTTACCATGACACTCTGTTAACATCATTTAGCTAATGTGGACCCGAAACAATCAACAAATCGAGTTATAAAGTCGCTGCTACTAAAAAGGATCATTCTCAATTAAAAACAAAAACAACCACAGACGATACACGCATATTGCTATGAACCAATTATCACCGGAATGAATTTTAAACTCGCTAATTGACTTAACTTTGTCGGGTATGTCAACGCCCCATGCATATTTAATTTACAATCAAGTTAGGAAATAATGTAAAGTAGTTTAGGAGCCCGGACGAGCGGTCGTTGGAATTCTGCAATAATTCATATTTATTGCCGCGACTAACCAGCTACATGTTTATTTATGAAGGTGCATTAATGGGCGCTATAGTATTCATTATAGATAATCAATTTGATTTATTGCGAATTTGTTAGAATTTATAATTCTGTTAGGGGAGTCAGAGTGGGATGATACAGTCCATCATTAGGGGAGGATGCATATTTACCACCAATAGAATTTAAACGGTGCGCATCGAGGCGTTTCTTTAAAGATTTCATTTGGAAAGAAGACCAAAATAGCTTTGAATTGTTTTATCCTATTTTGCATTTCTTCTTCTTCCAGTTGTGGATTGTGAGGTAAGCCCTTGGGGACCATGGACTACTTGCGATACGGATTGCGGACCTGGTACGATGTCGAGAACGAGAAGCGTCCAGGTACAGCCACAAAACGGCGGGAGACATTGTCCCAGTTTGCAACAGCGACGTGGATGCCAAATGTCGAATTGTCACAATCATCAGGACCACGCGATCAAAGGTACGTTTCTTAAAAAGAACATTCCCATTTTCTTCTGGAACAATTATTTTATACCATTTTCTACTACTTGAAAAACCATTTTCCGCGTATGCTGGCTTAATGATGGATTCGCAAAGAGCGGGTTGTATAGCATGGTGCAAACCACCTTACGCAAAGAGCGTCATCTTCGGAGGTTCGTAATTATGGATTGTTGAGCGTAATGATCAACCATCGTGGACATCGATTTTCTGTCAGTGTCGATAAAAATTAAATTGTTTTTCTTAGTTCACTTTTTAAACTTTTTCAACTTGAACATCTGGTTGACGTAACGCTTAAATACAGAAGAAGAAACATTGAGTCTGCTTCATCAACTCAATAATGTAAGCAACATTTATTTGTTAAAAAAAGAACTTAAACATTGGCGTAACTTAAGTTAACCAAAATAGAATTTAATTCTCAAAAAGCGACTTCTGCAGCAAGACGTAAACCATCATCTTCAGAGGCTCGTAATTATGGATTGTTGAACATAATGTGAATGAACTCTCAGCCACATGGGTATCGATTATCTGCCAGCGTTGTTCAGTGTCGATTATTCTGGAATACCATACTGAAAAAAATTAAATTGTTTTTCTTAGTTCACTCTTTAAGCTTCTTCAACTTGAATAACATCTGGTTGAAGTAACGCTTAAATAGGGAAGAAAAGAAATTGAGTTTGCTTCATCAACTCAACAATTTAAGCAAAATTTTTTATCAAAAAAAGCACTTAAGCATTGCTGTAACTTAACTTAACCAAAATACAATTGAATCGCAAAGAGCGGGCTCTACGGCATGGCGAAAACCAACATCTCATCCTCAGAGGCTCGTAATTATAGATTGTTGAGCATAACGATGAACCATCAGCCACATTTGTTCAGTGTCGATTATTCCGGAATACACAACTGAAAAAAATTAAATTGTTTTCCTTAGCACACTCTTTAAGCTTCTTCAACTTGAACAACATCTGGTTGAAGTAACGCTTAAATAGGGAAGAAAAGAAATTGAGTCTGCTTCATCAACTCAACAATATAAGCAACATTTTTTATCAAAAAAAGCACTTAAGCATTGTTGTAACTTAACTTAACCAAAATACAATTGAATTCGCAAAGAGCGGGCTCTACGGCATCTCGTAAACCACCATATCATCCTCAGAGGCTCGTAATTATAGATTGTTGAGCATAACGATGAACCATCAGCCACATTTGTTCCTTAATTCACTCTTTAAACTTTTTCAACTTGAACAATATCTGGTTGAGGTAACGCTTAAATGGGGAAGAAAACGAAATTGAGTCAAAAAGAACGCAAGCATTGATGTAACTCAATTTAATAAAACACAAGCAATTCGCAAAGGAAAGGATGAATCCTTTTATATTTTATCATTAATTTTTTAAATTCAGTTTATTCAACAAAATAATCGCATGAGAAGTTTCCATCATAACACAGAAACAAGTATTTTTCGTCAAGTTTAGTTTTATTTCTCGACATAATCTCCGTGTAAATCTATGGGCTCTTCCCAACGATGCTCCCACCGCTTTATTCAATTGAAATAGCAATTGGCAACTTATTCTGCAAAATAGGGATCTACGAATGTGATGGCAAACAGAAACAAGTCGCTAGGAGCTACACCTGGTGAATAGGACCACAATTCGTTAATTTTTGCTATGACAACCGACAACCAAATTGTGAGAGTTAGCGGAAGAAAACCTTCTTTTCCTTCAAATGCGGCCCTTTCTCCGCAATTTCTGCCGTCGGCTTCTCAAGTAATGATGCGTCCATTGTTGGTTTTCGTTTTTCATGGGAGCCAATTAACACTATCCCAAAAGAAGAGTCACTGCTGTTGCAATTTCAAGAAGAATTTGAAAAATAATGAAGAGAAAACAGCTTTGTAACGTCTAAAAATAACTGTACATTCGTTCAAAGACATTGCCTCGTAAAAACAAAAAAAAAAAACAACAGAATTTTGTAATCTAATATCGTCCACGATAAAAAAAAAAAAATTTTCTATTTTTATGAGCCTAATATGTATAAACCATGTACATAATATAATATCATAGCTATCATCATCGCCGTCCTCATAATATCCATCTAACGGTACTATTTTTTCCCTCCCGTCTTAAACTAAGCTCATTACAACAGGATTTGTTTTAAATCTTCTTAATTATGTAGAAAACGAAGCGTGAAAGATAAAATTTATCCTGACATATGCACGCCACATGAGTCAGTAACCGTACACCGTACATAACGACACCACAGCTTACTGCACAGCTTGAAAAGACACGAAAAAACAAACAATACGAAAATAAATACGTCAACGAACTTGAGAGATATTTTTTTCGATCTTTTCTTATGCACCGTACACTAGCTTGGCTTATATTCCTTACGCGACATGATTAATATTTATGGGTAAGCTCTAATTTACTGCAGTAGCGCGCTGTAAAATGTTTTATATTCTTGCGACGCTTTCGTACGATGCTGTTACCAACATGGTTGCGGTTCCGTGGCTTATCTATTCTCTCTGCACTTGCGTTCGTCTACTTCTATGTACCGCTCAAGGAATTACGCTGTGCTGCATAGATTCTTATTTACTTTGATTTTAATGGCGGACGTGTACCCGGTTGGTGTTAATAGAATAGAAACAAGAATTTAATTTTATTTTGCAAATTGGACTCAATTTTGAGGTGGATATTTACTGCAGAAATGTTTGCAGAAATAATTTACATAATAAGGAAAGCTACCCAAGCCGCACTTCAAGAATTTAATGAAACTGTGATGGTTTTTAGACCTTTTAATGGGGATTAACTGTTTTACGAGTGGTTTTAAAGCAGAAGATAGAATAAATAAAAAATATATTGAACTTAAAAATTGCTACGCCTCCAGCCCAACCGACGATAACGTGGCGGAAAATTACCTTAGAAGCCAAAGCCGCACCTACCTGTTCATACTTTCTAACACCCTGTGTTGTTATGCAAGAAGAATTTTCGTGGCCGCTAAGCCCAGTTATTCAACTTCCAAATAAATTTGATACTCAACTCCCGCGGTAGGAACCAGATGGACTGGTAGGCGCCACCCATAAAACTTACACGAAAGACCTACGGTTATCCCTAGTCGTGGGAACCAAGGACGGTTTCAGAAATGTCGCTAAGCAAGTCGGGATCGTAAACCACCAAGGGTGGAGAGAAACTCATCAAGCAACAAGGTTTATTTTGAAACGCTTCCAACAGGGCTTCTGCGAGAGTTCCGAGTAGCTGGATGCCTAAGTCGAAGCCAGGAATATAAAACTGCGTCGACACGTGAGGACCCTCAAGGCTTCCGGCAAAACTCTAATCTTTCGTCTAGGGCTTCTCTGAATAACACGAAGACTCGATGTCGTATACCTGCTCACTATAAGCCGTAACGCTTTACGATGTGCTCAACACGAAACTCTTGCCACAGGCACAATAATACTTCAGAATTGCGAAAATTTTAAAATTAGAATAAGATGCGAAATACGTTTAAAAAAAATTCTTTCCAATTAAGGCCAACAATACCGTTGTTGTAGAACAATGTTTTTTTTATATTAAATTAAAATGCGTATTTAAATTATTAAAAAATGTACATATAAACTCACGTGTGAAGGTAAAAATACTTTTACACGTATGAAATGCAATAGACTAATACACGCCGTGCTTACACGCGCTAAATAATGCTACTACAACTTCCTCATGTATTGATGGAATCACTTACGATGAGGAGAGAAGAAATGCTAGCCTATCCAACGTCATCAGCGTGTTTCCTCCGCCTAATACCGCTATTCGCCTCACGGTTTGTATCTCTTCCTTTCATCTTATTGACATTAATACGTAACTTATTTCTACATAACCATATACAATCAGTCCCACTCGTATTCGTACACTACCAATTGCTACAGAAAAACCTAAACAAATACATTATTTTTCAAAAACATTTATTAATTATTATTAGAAACAAAACAAAATGATATTGTAGTATTCTTTGAATTAATGTACATCTATCTCACAGTTTCTTGGTTAAAATAAAACAAGTTCAAAAATATGTAAAAAATTCAAGTCACGATACATTAGTGCTAATGTAAGATAAGTTCTAATATTTCGTGTGATTGCCTTTGTTTTTAATAACCTCATTTAGTCTATTAGGCATTGATTTTACTAATTTCGTAGTGACGTCCGACGGAGCCATTCTTGTTCTATTTTATTTTTAAGGTCGACTTTGTTGGTTATATGGTGTTTGCGAATCCGATTCTTTAAATCCGCCCACAAATTCTCAATTGGATTAATATCCGGTGATTGTGGAGGTGTATCCATGACCAAAGGACAATTGTAGAGAAGCCAAGTCCTAGTAAGCTCGGCCTTATGCTTTGGGTCGTTATCTTGATAAAAAATAAAACTATCCGTTATGCCCAAACGTGTCACGCTTTCCTTCAAATTATTTTTTAAGATATCGATGTACATCATTTTGTCCATAATTCCATCAATAAAATGGAGATTCCCAACCCCGGCCGCAGAAAAACACCCCCACAACATTACCGATCCACCACCATATTTTACTGATGCCTGTAGATGTTTCTTCTCCAGGCTAGTATTGGGTTTCCGCCATACCATTTGTCTCCCATCTGAGTGAAATATATTAATTGTGGTTTTATCACTGAATATGACGCGTTCCCAGAAGTCCTGGTATTCATTTATATACTTTCGGCCGAAGTTTAATCGTTTGCGTCTGTTAATTTCACTGATAAAGGGTTTCACTCGGGCTGTACAGCCTTTGTATCCATGGTTTCTTATTGCTCTCCGAATTGTTTCGAGACTAACTACCTTTCCCGTTTCATTTCTTATTTGCGCTGCTAATTTAGGGGAGGAAATTTTTTGATTTAGTGTTATTTCTCTTAAAACTTGACGCTCCTTGCGTTGGGTTTAAATCTTTCCGTTCAGATTTCTTGGTTTGTTACGAATTCTATTTTCAGTTTTAAACCTTTTTATTATGTACTGAATTGTGAACCGACTTCTATTGACAAGTTCACAAATTTCACTTAAACTTTTACCTTTCTCGTAATGAGAAATAATTAATTTTCGAATTTCGATCGATGTTTCCGTACCATTTCTGCCCATTGTGGCGGATGATTGGATTAGTACTGATACATTTTATTATATTTCGTTCATATGCACAAATGATCGGTAATTCCCCTTTTTCATTAGTATTCGACTAATAAAAATGTGTTTATGCTCTTGAATTATTAAGAAAGCGGCAGCTGTACGAATACGAGTGCGCTATGAATTTGTTCATTTTACTATTCTTTATTCATTTTAGTTGGGAAGCTGTGAAATAAAGGACTGTATTTAGTACGTAGGATAATGCACCTCACATTGGTTAGCTTGCAATGGAAATTAATAAATATTACTGTAACATTACGTGTTTTTCTATCTATTAACTATCAGTGTACGAACACGAGTGAGACTGACTGTATATAATCTTTCAAGCTCTTCATTTATACTTTTAACTATTTGTTCAACATCGTCTCCTCATACGTACAGCATCGTATCATCTGCAAACATACACATACATATATTTCTCAATACATGCCGCAATATTCTTTACATATATATTGAACAAAATTGGCCCCAAATCCATTCCTTGCGCTACTCCAAATTTGGTCTCTAATTCACTTGATACAGTCTATCATTTGTAACTAACTAATTGTCACCATTCGTATCTAATTAATACCTATAAGTTGTAGTTTCACAAGAATATTCTCTTGAAACTAGACTTTTTCATATACAGATACCGTATTTATACAGCGAAATTTTTCACACCTTTACGTCTTATAATTCGTCACCTTTTGTACTGGTACGATGTATAAGGTCTTCCATCCTCCTGGAAATACTCTAATACTTAATAATAAGTTAATTGCAGCCAATAGTCAATTTGCAGTTTCGGTGCATGTATCTTTCTAATATTTTTGCACTATTTCCATCACTTGCTACATCCTCTGTATGTTTTTAATTGTAACACTTTAAATTTGAAAAAAAAAATATTATCACTACGTATTGAAGCTTCAATTTCATCAATAATTTTCACAAAATACTCATTAAATTTATTTGCAATCGCTTCACCATCAAATATATTTTCTTCTTCGCCTCTCCAGAGTTCTTCTAAACTGTACATAATTTTCATCGAATACCTTTAAGAGATGTTTTTCTCCGATCAATGCAATGTTACCACTTTGTCTATACTGTTCTTGTATTTTTTCGCATGTTAACGCCGCCAACTTTCAGATTAATTTGCTTGATAATATCTGCATTTGAGGTAATCTGCATTGTTTAGGATGGTGAAAGTATCTCAAATGCACTTCCTGAACTTCTCCACTTATACGCTTATAGTGTTTGACCAGTAAATAATAATAAAGAAATATTAACAAAATCCCTTTTAATAAAATTTGACTGAAGAACTTCGGCTTAAACCAGTATCCCATCCACGTATCTGGTTACCTCATAGAACATCATAAATCAACTTTCCATCCAACTAGCGCATAAAAGTCAACGAATTTTTTTCTTTTAACATTTCCTAAAGATTTGGTAAAAACAAAGGCACGTTTCGTAACGCTTCTGGAAAAAAATGTAAAACCTTACAATTAAGAAGGTTCATGTATTCATTTCAAGCATAAATCTGACCTATATTTATGAATAAAAAATATAGAAACAACAGAATCGGACCGAGTATCGAACCATGAAGAACTCTTAACAAAGCTTCATGTGATATACAGCCTGTTTCTGAATTTAATTCAAAAACAGTCTGCCTCTACTTCTACTTCTGAAAAAAAAAAAAAACACTTTTACTTATAATGCTTTCTTTATTCAAGAGTGGCTGTTTCTTTTCAGAATAATGTAAATAGATACAGAAAATGCGATCTATTTTCAGGCATTCTTTCTCTGACGAACTACATTAAAGTATCGGCACAGAACAGCGAGGGATGCGTGAATTCCCATTATTAACCGCATGAACGAACGATGTGAGAAAAGACACTTCGGCAAGAGTAGACACTTGTAAGTTAATATTTTTTACCCGAAAGTAGGGATGGAACAGACAAATTTTTTTCTCGCAAAAAAGGGATACACGCATTCTCGAAACAGTTATTTCGTGCTAATTAATTATCAATAAAATATCCTCATAAGAAACGTAAGAAGAAGACATTAACAAAAAAAATATCAAAATCCAATCAAGAGAAAGACAAAATTTGATATTTCAATCCGAAGTAGGCTAAACAATGGCCCTCGTCAAGAATTAGACGAAATACACGTCAAGCTGTTTATTTGTCGCGTAGCAAACTCATTAAAATAATATTCAGCCGACAGCTGCCGAAAATAATAATAACGAAATCTAATTATTCGCCGTCGGCGCCATCTACGGAAATTTTACGCCGTCTCGACAAACGCCCGTATCGCAGAAGCCGAGCACCAAGTAAAGGATGGGCAAAAGAGAAAGGGAAATAAGGTGGTAGAGGGTGTAGACTATACCCTAGCGATACGGTACAAAGATGTTGGAGAGAATTTACTTCCAAAATAGGAAAGTACACGGCAACCCAAAAAAGCGAAGCAGAATCCACGGTATAGATGAATGGAGCTGCTGGGTAAGAAAGAGGATGATAGGCATGTTGATGGAAAAAGGCAATTTTCCATCGTAAAATAGCTACTAGGTACACGTCGCGCCGTCCCTATACATCGCAACGGGTGCGGGTTCCCGGGGCGGCTGGTTGCTTGCTCTTGCTTATATGATTCTATAGCATACAAATTGGCCTTCAACAACGCTCCGCGAATAAAGTAAACTAATTTCGGGCGAGTCTCGCGCGAACGCTGATGCGAAAGAGCGATGAAGATGAAGTATGAAAGTCGGGCCGAAGGGTGTTGAATACGCCCATAATAGCGTTTGCGAAGTTAAATAATAATAAAAGGCTAAGGAAACGTCAAATGTGTGGAAAGAAAAAGCCGATTCTTTTGTAAACAAAATTCATATATTTGGAGCTAGAGTTGAGCGAATATTTACAGAAAACGCCCTATTATACCGGAAAGATTCCTTTCTTAAAGGAGGGAATACGCTAGGAAGTGGAAGTTAATTTATTTAAGCTTCATAGACATACCCGCCAAGTGATTAGCCACATAATAAAAAGATGAAATTTGCACAATATTTGCAATTATTTCTTCTTGGTTCTGGGGACTCAGTCGCATCTTTCTCTCGAAAGTACCTGTCTGGTCTCATAAGAATGCAAAAATGCCTAGCGTGTAAATGGACGGAAGACCGCTTCTTGGAAGAAAATGAAAAATTCTTTTGCCTGCTCATTCAGCTTCTGATATTGCAAAAGGTCGACCCAGTAAAGAATTCAGGCAGTCGAGTGACCCTTCCAGGCGACGCAGAACAATGAAGCTAAGAAGGAACGTTCCTCTTGATGAATTGATCCACGCGACACAGATGAGCCATCAAGCCGCGACAAAAGTGATTGCAGAAATAAGGAATTTCCAACCAGGGCGACGAAGTTTTGCAAAGCAGCCGCTGTTGGTAATCAATGTACTACTGCCAAGAGGCACTCACCAGAAGAGTCGCTAGTAACATTTACTGAAGACAATTTTACTGGCTAATGTATAGGATGGACCTCAAAATTGATTTTGGGCATCTCTACATGTATTTAAAAGCCAATGCCCACATTCAACGTTGAGAAGTTAAAGCTCATATACAAATGGTCATGGGGAATTCGAAGAATACTTAATTTGGAAACGTCAGACATTGCTTCTGATTCCTTCACTTTCACATGGCGGACTTCTAACGCCGATTCTGCAATAACTGAAATGATTTGTGGCGTTAGCACTTCAAAAGGAAGCTCATCATCTTCAATTGAATCTTATCCAAATCGGAAACATTTTCCCCATAAACACCGTTGTTTAGTGGCTAGTAATGGCACTAGCAAGTCGATAACTAGCTATGCTCATGGAACCTCCAATATCAAGAAGCCAGAGCCATCAAGAAGCTGTTTTCCCGGAAATTGACGTTTTGAAATTTGGAAAATAGGAAACTCCCGGAAGGTAAAGGATGCAAAGTAACATTTAGTTATATATCAAAGGATACACATCCCGAAGTCGATTAACACTAACACACTGAACACCCTTCCTCAGATTGTCCCAACCGTTCGTGTGTTATGGGCCTAAAGTTTCCAAACATTAAGGAGTACTAGCGCTTAAGAGGTTAAAGAGGTAAGATCCTGGGACGAACGAGTTTTCTCTGGCCCACATGGGATTTAAAAATTACTAAAAATTAAACTAAACTATGATCTAAATCCATCCATCAGATGTAGTTTCTCCCTACTAATCCAACGAACAACTTCGACAATGTTGAATCCTACCACTCTGGTAAACGTCCTATCCATACGGGATACAAAACAAATCGCTATCAGGGAATTTTTCCTCGCGTACCTGGCACAAAGCGATCGCGCTAGCGATGGCGTGTGATACATTCGACATGTTCATACTTGGCCGCGTGATTACGCGTTAAATTATGGACTTCGCAGATTACGCGGTGTATTCACGTAGAGGATATGGGCTGGTGGAGGGTAAAAGAGAGGAAGGAAGAGGTATTCCGCTGAGGTGAGGAGATCGCCTTTGCGACCGCCTAATGCATTATTCTGAGGAAATCGGAACTACGATGGAACTTAGAATCTATCAGAATTTTCAGGAAAAAAAATGAATTTCTCAAAATTAGTAGGTACCTCTTAGACCAACAACGTTCTGCATCATTTGACTTGAATCATTTACTTTATTCGGTAGCACTTTATACTCTCGATTCTCTTATCGCTCCATCGGAACATATTCCCTTCAAGAAGTTAGCCTCGGCGCAAACTTTTTCAGATCAATGAGTAAAAACCAACAAGATTTTTTTGAGCGCAACGAATAACAATAACAAAAAAAAAGTAACGGAGAAATAAAACAAAAGCGTGCAAAGTTACAATATAATTAAACAAATTAAATGACCGACTGATTGCATGAGTTTTCGCTGCATAAAAATTGAGTGCAACGACTCTAAACCTTCTTCGCTCATATTTGCGAGGCAGTGGTTTCTTTTCAAGAACCCGCGAAGATGATTGAGAGCCACGTGAGCCTTAACAGATCGAGTTCCCAAATGTACTTTTTCGATTAAATCCAGCGATTCTTTGCAAATCTCGACAATCTTTGTTATTTCCTCGTTCAACATATTATTATTCAAAGCACATATTTGGGAAAATGGGCGAATGTCTCTAAGCAATCACACCAAAAGTCCAAATCGAGAGAAGACAATGTAAGCATTAATAATAACATCAGCTTCGTCAAAACCTACCTTTAGAAAATAAATGGCAATGAATGAATATTCGAAATTTGGAAATGCAAAATTTTAATATATAAATATAAGAAATTGTAATAAACAATTGTATAAAAAGTGAAGATTAGAATCTAATGATGTTAATGAATACATGAATGTTCCATTCTATATTGACTTTAATGATAGTCCAAATCAAAAGTATACTTTTGTCCACCCTGTATAATTTTTATAGATCACTTTTATTTTGCCATCAAGCCCAATGCTTCAAGTAAAAATAAATATAATCATAAAAGTAACCTGCCTTATGTAGTAAATAAGCTATAATGTATCGGATATTCCATTTAATGTTCACAATTTTGACGTGTAATTCTTCTTTTGAGTTATCCAGGTACATTTCAAAACAGCTTTAAAACTTGCTCCCAATGAACCTTCATAGCCTTACATAGCCCCCAAAAATATTTTACCGCTGTTACCCTACACAGGTGTCTCACCGGGAATTGCATCCATCGATATATGAAAGACTACATACTGGAAAATTTTGAAAACATGCTTCAGGCCGCATGTGCTATAGGACTAAAATATTTTTAATAATCGGACACTTCCGGTTACACCGGAAGTAGCTGTCAGCTTTGTTATTTTAAATAGAACACGCTATATATTATTACATTTTTGAATTCCAAATTCGATTTTAAGAGTTATTTAATAACACAGTTGCGTCGCATTTTCTAACCATATTTTCAATCATTACGACGAAGAAACTATGAGTTTGGCATCTGTCATTTGTCAAACGTGTTTTTGGCTTTTTTTGTATTTGCTTAAAAACTATGAGTTTGACAAGAAACACGCGTTATCAGGGCTACCCTGAAGACGACAGAAGATTGTCTGCCGAAACGTCGCATTCTAAAAATGCAACAAACGGAGGAAATATCCCCAACATCAACTCAAATACATATTTTTAATATTATAATATGGTCTCGAGAACACGAATTAGCTTTGGACAGCATTATCTGGATAAATGCAGGCAACTAAAGCTCTAATACTGTTTTGATGTTTCCGTAATTTGGGACCATCCATGTCGTCCAAGATAAAAGACTTCGAAAAAGCGAGATGTGTCACGAGTTCCTTAAAGTTTTGGGTTAAAGGTTCAAGCCTACGCGTGCATTTGCTTCAATCTCTTTATAAATCATATTTTATAAAGCTGGGCTTAAGATATGAAATTGGTCGAATACATTAAGCCGCTTCGATAACCCAAATTCAGGGTCGTGTCACTCCTTTTCGCGTTTCAGAATCTTTTGTAGAAAGCCTCAGTGATTGATTAAATTGTTGTAATGATCGTACTTCGTAAAATGATCTATTGATAATGATAGCAAGGACTGTGGCGTAGTACGGTAAACAACACATAAGTATCGACACCCTCCTGATCTATTAACTTTATCTACTTTATACCTCTTCTTCGAGCGCGACATGCTACAGCCTGAAATAAAAGAAATAGGGATGAAGCATTGGCAACTAAAAACATCTAAAATTTTGCTCAAATTTTGCTAAATAAGTTCAGAAATCATGAACAGAATCGAAATTAGGCAACGAAGCGAACAAAGCGACCACTTTCTATGATGATGGTCTTGAAATACTCCAAAATAATATTAGAACAATAATTATTGAGTGGAGTTTCATAACTTTGATATTTCTAAAAGTAGGTACTTCGATCTACTTTCGATTACTTCGATAACGCCAGAAAAAGCCAAAAGAAAAAAAATTAAGAAATCGACTTTTTTGTTTCTAGAAGCGTTAGTTTCTATTATTCAAAAGGGGGGAGGATGGGAGACTTTAAAACCCCGAGTATATACCTTTTTTTAATTCGACCCAAACTGTCGTCCCCAAGTCCCCCTTCCTTTATCACTTTACATGTTTTTGCGGGAGTCTCATAAATCTATAATAAAGACAATCCTTTTTTGATTCCTAACAATAAGCATGCAGAAACGAGTTGCGCTCCACGAAATTAGCAGCGACTAGACAGATTCGTGTTTATTCGTCTCATGACACCGGGTTCGTGGTGTTGCCTACTGGTTTCTGCGAGAGTCGATAAAACACGATAATTTCGTGAAGCATACAGGCTTACCTAATACATGACTCGTACCTCTGAAATTATTGACTGACTGGTCTATAACCAAAAAATATGATGCTAAGATAGCTTAGCTTCCTCATGGTATTGATGGAATAATTCACGGCAAACGCATCAAAAGGAGAGAAAAAAAGACACTAACACACGGACATGTTTCTGCCTATCCGGCGTCATCAGCGTGGTTTCGAGGGTATTTTTTTTATCTCTACCTTCTATCGCTGTTGCCTCACAGTTAATGCCACAACTTTCAAAACGACAAACTCGACATTTCTTGGCGTCCTCTAGTGCCAAAGAAACGCATGCCTGCCGTTCAGGAAGCAGCGACATAAATGAATCTGACGAAATGTCGAGTTTGTCGTTTTGAAAGTTGTGGCATTAACTGTGAGGCAACGGCGATAGAAGGTAGAGATATAAAATTACTCTCGAAACCACGCTGATGACGCCGGGTAGGCAGCAACATGTCCGTGTGTTAGTGTAATTTTTTTCTCTCCTTTTGTTGCGTTTGCCGTGAATTATTCCATTAATACCATGAGGAAGCTAAGCTATCTTAGCATTACATTTTTTGGTTATTGTTTCTAGGCATTTTCTGATGTGTTCTGACTGGTCTATGTTTATAAAAACGTTTTTCTTGTTTTCGCGAATATCGCGACATCCTGTAAACGAAAAACAAACATATACCAAGTTGATGGCTTCATTAGAGCGAACAAAATATCTATAGAGATACAATTTATATACATATGAGCATCAGCGTACACTACGCATATTATGCACACATATGCGTCCCCGTAGCTATGCGAATGAGATAAATTGGAACAACGCAGAACCGCACGACACCGACATCCAACGACCAGATCTAATCGACTCTGGAGCCGTAATGTGACGTAACGTAATCGATGGGAACTGACGGCTCACTTTTGACGAGTATCGAATACGCTCGTTTGTTATATACGGTGCGTGGATAAAGCGCGCCTTCAATGTACGAAGGGTAATTTGTAATACGGTTATTTAGTGCCAACATAAAACATCGTAAAATAGATTGCGGATGTTGAACGTATTCGCAATTAGTAAAAAGAGTGTTCGTACAAACCTATCGAGCCCTTATTTGATTGTTTCGTGGTAATAGATTTCTGGGTCAACTAAAAGCAGTTTATAATCATCGCTATAACTGTCGATTGTGGGTGCCTATCTACGTGTTTGTTGCAGCTACAATCGAGATTGATTTATTTTCGAATTGATTGATATATTGATTGTATTTACAATTTAATTATCTGTGTGAAAAAGAACGCTTATCGCGTGCCTAGTGTTCTATTTAGTGCTTGAATTTCGTGTTACTTTACTCTGTCGTTAGGCTATAATTAAAAGTAGGAAAAAACGAGTTGTAGGAGAGAAATGTTTCAATATAACGTTTGAAGTCATTCTTTGATTGAAAATAAAGCTAACGATTAAAAGGGATGAAACATGCTTCAAATTCGCGAAACATTAAAAGAATTCCAAATTATTCAAGCATAAATTATGTTGTGATAAAACAACAAACAACAAAAAAAAAACAATGCAAATGGCGAATGCCGTCAGAATTGAGTTGAAAGAGTAAATAAAACTCTGTTTTGAAGTACTTTTAACCTTTTGAATTTAAATTTAATTCTTCATCGGAGAGGGACAATTTCACAGTATGAGAGAGGATGATAAAAATAGCCAGAGAGAAAAAAACTAAGTGACCGTAGTTACATGAAAGTAAGAAAACGGCAAACAAACATCACTTAAAAACAGGTGAATTATTAAAATTAATGATTAAAATTATTGATGAAAATTTGTTAAAATTATTTATTAAATCTTGTAAAAAATATTATATAAAGTAAAGAGCTCATTTACAGTCTGAAAGCATAATTTGTAAAAATAAAAATAGGGACTCAAAAATATAAGATCAAAAACGCAGAGGGCGATCTTAATTGTAATGGAACATGTGCGCATCAGAGGTTATAGCGCGAATTTAAAATGAAAATGAGGGCAACCAAACGGACAGAGAACAATCGAACAACACATTATCCGAATATAGGGGAGTTGAAAAGCAGGTGTGAAGCCGGTATATGGGAATGAACAAAAGTTTTCCAAAAGGGTCTAACAAGTATATCTGTGAAAGAAGTTAAAGAGGCAAGATATAGAAACAACAATTACTCATTGACTGAAGGGAAAGAAATTAATTGGTATGAAAGTTTTAATTTCTACTAAAAATAAACTAATGTTGTCTGCTATTCAAATTCATCAGGCGGCTATAAGTTACTGATATCAGGCGTCAGTCTAGTTTTAATCAATAATCAAATAATATTATTGTGTTGTTATTGTTACGTACGGTAGTTTGTAAATAGTATTGGATTTCATTTATCTAGTTTGCTATTTTTAAAAGTTTGACAATGATTTTTTTATTTTTTAATGTTGACAGACGTTAAGTGGAGAATAAATCCATTTTATATTGAATATATCGCCTGAGTTGGTTGTCTTTGAGCTCCGACAACGTTTTTAAAGGCAGAAAAACGTTACAATTGGTGTCAGGTGTGGGGGGAATAACTGAAATTCCTGGACTAACTGTGCACAGTTGAAAACAATGGCAAAATTCTGTAAATTAATTGACTTAAAAATAGCAAACTAGCTACATGAAATTCAACACTATTTACAAACTACCGTACGTAACATTATAAATAATTCTTTGAATGATATTTAACGGCTTATTGTACATTTACATAAGTTATTAGAGCAGTTTCAGGGTAACTTAGTGTTGTTCATATTTCCTAACAGTTTTGGTTCATATTGGTTTTTATGATAATGCTGTGTTTTGAAAAGGTATGAAGAAAAAGAACAAAAAAAAAAAATTAACAACAATCACGTTGCAGGTCCAACAATAGTCTGCTGTCATGTGTGTATCCCATCTTCCTTGATACGTTTGCTCCATTGCTCCATCTTGTGTTGTGGGACTCCAGTGGAATGATACACTTTCGACTTTTGTACTGCAAGTTTATTGCTAGTTGTATCTTATTGAACTCAATTTTATTTAGAACATAAAAGGAATGAACGGAGATTCTGGTTACAACGACTTAAGGCTATGATGGTTGCTATCAGCTTTCACTCTTACTCGATACAAATCGATATTATATTTTTCTAATATTCGAACCAACTATTTACGTCTACCCTTAGACCAGACTGTTTATATTAAGCCAGTTCCGGTTCTCACATAGATACGTCTCGTTTGTCTGACGAAGATTCTATTTACATATATAAGTTTTAGTTATCAATTTAGACATGTATGACTGAATCAGCGTAATATACTGACCAATTAAAATTGGTATGGAACACTTGATGGAATCGCTCGCCTGGCTCTTCACTGAATTCACCGAGGTTTTCCGGAAATCTGTCCAAATGGTTATGCAAAAAGTGTCATATCAGCATCCCTTCTCTTAACCCTGCTGTTATCCTTGGGTCTATTTGACCCGAAATTGAAATCATGCTTTAGTAACTTTTTTATTTTTTTCACTCAATATTTTATGACTTTGTGTCTTGCTAGTTATAGATTTTATAGTTTTGTATATTTTTCAAAAGGATGGCACAGTAATTTTTTAAACGTACTCCTCGGGTCAATATGACCCGAAATTGTAGTATCCTAATGAGTCGCATATAATTTTACGGATGATTGTTGTTCATGCAAATATACCAAATATGCAAAATACCAAACACACACAGTCATGTATGAGTTCAATCGTAGACAAGTTTGAACAAGTCTTTGCATGTCTGCGAACGAGCTAACACTTGTACACGCTTGCAGGTTCTCTCGGATATAAAAAGGGAATTGCGATGTGTAGACTGCAGTAGTACTACTGTTGCATTGCAGAGTGAAATAAAATTTAGTCCAGTGTGTTTTTCTAAAACAATGGCAAAGAAAGGCCTTAGTGATGCGGAGCTGGCACATCTAATTGGACATCTGAGCGATGTTAGCGATATCGAAGGTGACACTTCCAAATAAGATCACATTAGCGAGGACAGTGATTATCAGACAGTCAGTCCAATCTAAAGATGGTAGTATACATTGGATGTTGGGTGCATTTCCGCCACATGGACTAGCTACTAGTGTAAATATTATAAAAGGTGCACCTGGTCCGACAAGATATTGCATTGCAACAATTCAAGATATAAAATCTACATTTCAACAAATTTTGAATAGATAACTGGAAAACATTATAATAAAAAACACTAATATTGATGGTCGCAGGGTGTACGGCGGTGATTGGCAAGAATTAGACAACATTACATTGCAAGTCTACATAGATTTACTACTTTTAGCCGGTGTTTATAAATCACATGGTGAATCTACCAAAAGTTTGTGGAATGCAGAAACGGGCAGACCTATTTTTCGTGCAACTATGTCATTGAAACGATTTTATTGTATATTGTGTTATTATACTAGTTTGTTAATTTTTAAATGTATAAATCATTGTAGTAGTAAATAAAATGAATAATGCATAAAACTTGCTGTTATTTTGGTCTGATTTCGTATTTCAGAGGATCGGGTCACTGTGACCCGAAGGGGTACAAGTGTGTAGTATGGTCGAGAAGAACAGCAGGGTTAAAATTAACCAGGAAGAACGAGTTCTTCATAGTATTCTGCTTTATTGTTACCCAAGAAGTTCTTAGGCGCAGTAACAAAAGAACACCAAGCACAAGCTTCAATATTAGTCATGGCTTTTGGGAAATCAAGTCGTTAATAAGCTTGCAAATTTGAGGACCATCAGAAACTCCAGCCTTTAATTTATATATAATAAAGGCTTTAACAAATTGTTTCATGAGCCTCGGCTTTGTGTGAAGTGGTCGTTCAGTGATATGAAGAATCGTGATATAAAAATTGCAATTGTCGGAAAAAATGAAAACTTACATTATTTCAAAAACTAAAGCCAATTAGTACGAGGGACAATCATTAAATAAGCCACAAACTGCTGTGGGAAAGCTGAAAATAGCGGTGATCTATTTCCCTATCTGACATTAGGTGATAGTTGCCGTGCGCGTACGCAGGCAGTGACCGTGCTCGAAGAGTGTGCCGTGGAAGTGTAGCGTGCTGTTGTGTCTTTTTTCTGGGCAAAAGGACTTTCTGCAAAAGATATCCATAAGGAAATGTCTTCTATTTACGGTAAAAAGTGTTTGCCATGTAAAGCCGTGTATAACTGGGTCGAGAAATTCTCTCAACGGGCGCTCAAAGTTCTTGACGATCAGTGAAGTGGCCGCCCCATTCAGATTGCGACAAATGCAACACTTCGACGGGTGGAAGAGATGATTCGATCTGAGAGGCGGGTTACAATAGACAGCATAGCAACTGCAATTGGGTTTAGGCTCCGAACTGATGCACCATCGTTTGAATTTTCGAAAAGTTTGCTCACAGTGGGTACCTAGACAACTGACCCAGGAACACAGAAGGATACGAATGGGCTTATCCTTGCAACGCCTCTCTCGGTACGCAGAGGAAGAGGAGGACATGTTTAACAGGATTCTTACCGGTGATAAGTCATGGGTGCACTACTACCAACCCGAAACAAAGCGTGCCACAATGCAATGGAAACATCCTTCTTCACCGTCAACAAAGAAATTCAACGTTGTGCCCTCAGCTGGTAAGGTTATGCTTACCGTGTTCTGGGATTCTCAATGAGTACTCCTAGCCCATTTCCAGAATAGAAATGAGAACGTGACTGCTGAATCACACTGTAGAGTCCTGAGAGAAACGTCCAGGCTTACTGATGGGAGGAAAATTCCTGCATCGCAATAATGCCAGGCCCATTCGGCCCACTTGACCCAGGCGAGAATTGAAGAATTATGGTGGGAACTTCTTGAATATGCGGCTTAGAGTCTCGACCTAGCCCCAAGCTACTATTATCTGTTTGGTCCACTCAAAAAGCATCTTGGCGGCAAACATTTCGAGGGTGATAACGATATTCAACAAGAGGTACGCACATGATTCAGACGGCCGACCAAACACTTTATGCAGCAAGCATTGGGGCATTGGGATAAGCGTATTAACGTAGAGGGATGCTTTGTTGAAAAATAAAACTTGTTTGTCCGTGTAATCCAACAAAAAATCCAATACATTTCTAGATTTTAATTGCTCATTTTTATATGAATAATAAGTCAATTTTATCGCAACTTAGCAAATAACTCAAAACAATACCCAAGTATACGTTCGATGAAATTTCAAATAGACCATTCGTATTCGTACTCCCTGCAGCGAAATAACTCGATATTAATGCCAACAAATCTGTGCCTGGTACGCAACACCAGAACCTCCAATTCGCCACCGCAGTTGAAGGGCAATCGTGCGCTGGTAATGCTGGGTTCGGCGTAAGCGGTGGGAAGAGAGAGTAGAATGGGAGATGCATGCCTACCATCCATATATCAAATAACACAGATACACATCCACTCTTTCCCCTATTCTTCTCTTCGTATGTGATTGCGTTGCTATCTACAAATACGTGTAATACCGATAGCGTTTGAAATAGAGGCGGAAGATTACGACTATCACAATAGGAATGAAATGAAAAATCGAATGTTGTACTGCTATTGATAGATCGATAGGAATACGATCATAGTTAGGATTGCCACACCTTTTTGCTAAAAAAAATTTCAAAAACATGGCATGGCAATTTGAAGAGCACAAGAATACCCGTAAATGTGATGTTATTTCGTTATTTCGTAAGATCTCATTAATTACGAGGGGAACCCAAAAACTTTCCGGGGAAAAAATAAACAGATACTTTACAGTGAAGAATAACACTTTATTGTTTCTTAAAATATTTTATTCGATGTGGAGCTGGCGTTGTCGTGGTGAAGGATGATGCGCCGATATCTGCTGTTTTTTTCTGATTTCACCGAAGGCTTGCCTCAAGAGCAACGGTAGGAACAGGCCCAGTCTTTTGAAGCGCTTCGTGAACGAACAACTTTTGTTAATTTTGGTTCATTTTGGAAGATTCAAACAGTAAATTGTTGTTTTGTTTCTGGTTCGTATGAATATATCCAAGTTTCGTCACCTATTATATTGGCAGAAGCACCGCGATTGAATTTTTGAAGTAGCTGTTTGCACCAACTCACACGAGCCACTTCTTGAGCTTCGGTTAAATTGTGTGGTATCCAACGATTACCATGTGGAATCGTTTGTATTTGACTTTTACTAACGCCTAAGAAGGCCTCTATCGCTCGCTATTATTTCAACAAATACAGTTTAATTTGCAGAAGCATAAGCCCGGTTTTTCTACTGAGACAGCAACCACTGATTGTGAGTGTGATCGGGTGATTTCAAGGAAATACGTAGCTTCCGTTACATTTAATTTAACCCGGACTTTTGAGACAATCAGGTTTTCGTTTGTTGCCTTGAAATCGATAAACAGTTTCTTTCATGCGTAACGGAAAAATAATAGGAGAAGTTAATGGTGTTTGTTCAGAAGCTTATGATGTTAATAATGGTACATCTCAAGGCTCTTTAACTTTCTTTATTATTTGTTAAGGATCTCCTGCGTTACATAACAGAAGGTAAAGTGTTTTTATGTGCGGATGATACGGGCGTTGTCGTTTCTATTGGAAGCAGATATGAACTCTCTTTAACTAGACGTTATACTTGCTACTGAAGATATTGTCTGTTGCCACCGCCTAAGACAAAAAGAGGGCTTATCACCCCCTATAATTGTCAAGTTCTGCCGATGTTCTGTTAGAAATAGAATCTTCAGTAACAAAGCAAAACTTAAGGGAACTAAAATCACGATCAGAGAGGATCTTATCAAAGAGGATCTTGCTCGTCAGTAAAAAAAACGCCATTGTGAGGTAACTAGGAAAACCGATCATCAACCGATATTTATTAACAACGGGAACGTGTTCATTAAAATTAATAAAATTCTATCAATGAACCACTACAATAATATTTATTTAAAGTAATGCATTGAGCGTACCTGGCTGTATAGCGAATCTCTTTTGTGCTTCTTTTATCTTTTATCTTTTTAGTACATTTAGTTTTGTTATTATCAAATTTGCAATATATTTATGCAGAATGTTCTTCATGCTTGATATTAAATTAGTATACAGTGATCACATTGAGTATATTGCTAGTTAGTGTACCAAACTGGTAAAAAAAGTTGTTCTACTGTGTGCTTCAGGTCTCTATATTCCGCATATATAAACTCTTCTTCTGTTGTATGGTGCCCTCAGTATGCTGTCTATATTAACAGGCTGGAATGCGTCCAATAAAAGTTCATCAGATTTCTTTGTCTAAAGTCCAAGGCCAACCTTTTGATAATTATTTGATTTCATGCAAGCATCTTGGCATTGCATGTAAGGGCAGACTACTGTTGGACAATAATAGTATGGATCTTGTTTCCTTGGTTTCATTCCGTGTTCCTTTTCGGCATACCCATAACGATGTTTTGTTCCACCTTCCCTTGTATTAGATTCCTTTCAGATCTCTTCCGATGGTTCCTTTTGCGATATGAACGAGATTGAATATATTTGAAACAGTAACTTTCTTGTCGTTTTTCGACCAGATCTCTTGCGCCGAATAACGAAGGTGCGGAAAACGTAACCTTCACAAGGCAAGAAATATTGTCGTATACATTTAACAAATTAAAAAGAAGGCGATTCTTTCGCAAACTTGAAAGATTAAAAATTTTTTATAATTTTTTCCTTAATTATAAATCTTGCTCCCAAACAATTGTGACAATCCTTCTTCTCAATGTTTCACATTTCAGTCTGAATTCTGAACGCCGAACATAAAATCCATAATAAACATCTTCAAAATCATCTCAACGCATCTCAGTCTGAAAGCTGTGAATTCGACTTGACATCAACGTAACGTAATCAGGGAATATCTCTCCAAATCCTCTTCAAGGATCTATTTGATGCATACAGATTAATAGCGGATTTCCACCATCATAAATGTACCGCAGTTCAAGGTATATACCCATATTTATGCATAGCATATCATAAAGAAGATTCTAGTAGTCTAAAATCGTATCTCTGCTTGTACTTCAACGTATTCGCAGCTCGCAACTTTTCCAATATCGCTTCCGATCGGCTTTCCAGTACGTCGCACTTCGGCAACATAAACCCAGTTGCCCAGTGGCTCGTACAAGTCAGCTATATCGTTTCTGCGAACGCGAACATATAGAACGTGAAATGTAACGATTCAGACATTTTGTACGTACGTTAGTTTGATTCTATGTTAGAAGCACTTTAAAATAGTAACGTATTTAATAATATTTACAATAAATAAGTACAGGTTTAATCAATTATTACGGAACAGCTGTTTCGAGGAAGCGTGGATCGCCATTATCAACTCTATGACTGAATGATGTGATAAAAATCTCTAATTTTAACATGCCTGTTCTGCCTCTACTCTCGAAAAAATTCTCACAAGTATCTACTTGCTCTGCCGCCTATACATCCTAAAACTAACGCACTTTCGTTTATGTGCTATGTTACGCTTGACGATTCTGACTCCCCGTATCTGTAGCATCAAATGTGCCCACTTTAACAACTTACCATTTGTTTCGTGTCTTATTAGCCACTAACTTGATATTCTAACTATGATAACTAATTTTAATAACAACTAAAATAGAAACCCCTAAAAATAAGTAACAAATAATATGGATGCATCGCATCTAGTTAAAATATACAAGGTGTTTCATTTGATCGAAAAAAATAATTTTAAAATTGGTAAAATTAATACTACTCCTGTTAGACACTCTGTACATTCGGTGATAGAAACAATTTACTGGGATCGTCACCCAACCTGAGCCAATCCATACAACCTGTAACTAGAAAACCACAAAACAAGATTCCTTGGTAATTTGGAGATAAACGGAGTGCAGTTATGGATCTTTAATAACCCAAAAATATTTGTTCAACGCACAAAACAACCAATTCAAATGAATTGAACTTAAATCAAATCCCCAGGCTTCAGAACCTAAAACAGAAACTTGC
This sequence comes from Oryctes borbonicus, assembly GCA_902654985.2. Classification (NCBI taxonomy): domain Eukaryota; kingdom Metazoa; phylum Arthropoda; class Insecta; order Coleoptera; family Scarabaeidae; genus Oryctes; species Oryctes borbonicus. The sequence continues at coordinate 5,968,095 of LR736874.1, forward strand.
GGATAACCAAGAAAGTCCAGAAGAGAATCTCAAAAAGGAAGAATTCCAAAACCGGAAATCTTTCAATTTAGACCTGGGAAAGTTGCCAAAGCTTATTAGGATCGACAAAATTGTTCCTGAAAGAAACAGCAGTACAGAAAAAAATTATTCAAAAGCCAGAATTGAAAAGAGAGGTCTCAAAAATATTTGAGACGCGAAATAGAATGGTTGGAATCAAAAGAATCGATTTTGAAACTGTGCAAGGTCCAAATAAATTTTTTGATAAGGAAAAGATGATCAAAAGCATAACAACCTCTTCGGCAGAGGATGAAACGTTAAATAAAACTGCATCAGCAAGTAGAGATGATCAAAGTATTATAGGAAATGATCATAAGATGGTTAAAATCGAAACGTCGAAGACCAAAGCCCAATTAAAATTTTTCCAAGACGCCAAAGAACAACATAATTTGTCTGTAGTCTGTAGTGCTCCATTTAAACAAGTCCATTTTTCTGTGCCACCCAGTATATCGAAATATACAAATTATATTAAATCTACAAATTATTAAATTGCTATCTACCCACACAGCTCAAGTAATAAAAGACAGTCGTGCTCTTACTGCAGATTGAAGAATTAGAAAAATATCTTCTCTTAAAATGCCCCGAATTATGAAGTTATTATCGCATATTATACATAATGAATTCCATATTTCAGAACTCTCCATAAGCTTCCATGTCAAACGGCAATCTCTCGTACCAATCTCCGAAATATCTAAATTACCGCCATTGCCGTTCTTTCACGACATCCGTTTCTAAATCCGGAAATTACCGACCGCATAATTCGAGAGCGCCGATTTGAGAAAACGTTACTCCTTCCACGTCGCAATCTTAGTATTCATTTTTGCTCCGTTTCGGTTTATCGCCGGATACAGCTGCGGATCCATCAACTTGCACGCTAGCAAGATTTTACGAAAAGGATTTAATAACTCGACGACGGTGGCAAGTCTCTGTTTTCCGAAGGATGTAGTTAAAAGCGGTGGTTCTGTGGAAACCATCCAGTTTTATGACGTTTTCATGGAGACTAATGATTTCCCCTGTTAGATCGTAAGTGGTGTTGAAGGAAAAACACCAGAAATTTGTCTGAGTGAGGTTTAGAAAGAATGTGATTGTACAACACTTGATTTCTTCGTTTTGACGAAAATACAACTGCGCTTATGTGTTTGGACTGCGAACTTCGGCCACAATTCCATAGATACAGTGTGGAAATTTGAAATTAGAAATAATTCCTAAAATTCGTCTGATAATTTGATAACCGTTTTTAAACAGCGCTGCAATTTGGAATTGGTAGAGATGTGGAATTCTTTCTGGGTTCGCCTACAAGAAAAAATCCATTGACGTTAAGTCAAGGAATTTTGTTAATACGTAAGATCAAAGTTGGATCCAATTAGTCCACTATTAAAAATACCAGTCCACGCATTGCTTTTAAAGGAATATTGCATTCAATTATAAATATTATCTGGTGAAATCTCAACTAATAGAAGCTCTATTATTTGGCTAATTGTTTTAGCTTACTTGATAATAGTTAGCTTACCTTCCTAGCTAACCCTACTCTGATAAAGATGTTCAAATTATCTTCAAATTTCTTCAAGAATTCCCCTCCCCACCATTATAAGAAGACGCGTAGATGTACACTGCCGTTCAGAGAAGTTCGGTCGGTTGGTAAAAAACAAGAAAAGGTTACAGAAACAAACGAAACTAAAAACAAAATGTAATTTTATTGTATGTACAGGTAAAAAAGACAAAAATAAATAAATAAAAAGTTATTCTGGCCTAATATAACACACTGAACATTATTTTTTTTTTTTCGTCGCAAAAACCTGCTTTGCTGTTAATCACCGCTCGAACTATTCTAGGCATTCTTTCGATAAGTTTTGTTAAAATGGATTGTGGAATATTAATCCATTCATGTTGCAGAATATTCCATAAATGTTCTTGTTGGGCATATTTTTCGGATCCTCCTGTCCAGTTCATCCCGCAACAACTCTGTAGGGTTCAAATCTGGACTTTGTGGGGGCCATGTCATTACTTGCAGGGTGTGCTGTTCTTCTTGCTCCTTTAGATAGTTCTTACACACTAACGCAGTGTGTTTTGGATCGTTCTCATGCATGAATGTAAAGTTACGGCCTATTCTACGCAATCCTGATGGCACCGCACCATTCTGGTGTATTGCAAAATAATTTTCCTTCCTCTCTACACCCTGCACTCTGCATAAATCTCCCGTCCCAGCAAAGGAGAAACATCCCCACACTAACACAGAACTACGCCCTTTCTTCACTGTAGGCACGATGCAGTTCGTGATCACTTTTCGGTTTTAGATCTTCGGACATAAACTCGCCGATTTTGCCCAAAAACCTCAAACTTTGACTCGTCACTCCAAAGCACGTGTTTCCAATCAACTGACGACCACCGGGCCCACTGTAGCTGTAATAAAGGTTTTCGAATGGCAATGCGTCCATGAAGGTCCGCTTGTTGAAGTCGACATTTTACCGTACTCGCCGAAACTTGTTCTTCACGGCCGCGATTGACTTCGGCTGCTATTTGTAGCACTGTTAATTTTCTATTGCGTTTGCTTAATAATACAATTCTCAAATCTTCAGCTTTTGTTGTTTTCCTAGATGCTCCAGGACGAACACGATTTTCTATAGTTCCAGTTGTCCGATATCGCTTTATGATGTCATTTACTGTTGAACTTCTCATATTTATTTTTTCAGCAATTTGTCGCACCGAATATCTTTCTTCAAACAGCGTAATAATGCGTGAACGCTTTTCTACACTGGTAGGCTTGCCACGTGCCATTTTGAAATAAATTTTCTTAAAACTTTCGCACAAAAACGACAGATGCACACCAACACACGTTTAACAGTAAAATAAAACAAATTTATATCTTTACGCCCGTGATAGATAAACAAGAATGATACTGCGGTATATTTCCTAAATGTATTATTCGTTAATAATCCCCAAACGACCCGTTTCAAAAGATCGGTGCTTCCGAGAAATTCTTGGAATGATAATAAAAGGAACTTTATTGTGGTTGTCGCAATATTTCTACTTTACATAATAATTTATGGCTTTAATCCCTTAGAAAAGAGTGTATGCTTAATATTTCTCTAATTTTATGTATTAATAATTGTATACAGTGTGATATAATAGATTTTTATTGTATGACCGAACTTCACTGAACGGCAGTGTAACATCTTCAAACGCAATCCTTCATAACTTTTACATTAGATACAGTGGCATTCTTGATAACTGCAAAAGCTTCTACAACATTCGACTCGACCCCAAGTCGTAGATCATCTCCTACACATTAGAATGACATTCATTTTCTTACATAGGTGTGTAAACCCACTCATACTTCTCATTTCGTGTCGCGGTAAGTCAGCCAATAAGTTATAACCTGGGAAAATGAGGAATTATGGCCCTATCATGTATAGTAATGCATATGTCGTAAAGTTATAAAGCAGTTGACGCTAGTGAAATGAGCTCTGAATAATAAATTTTTAGCTTGAATGATTTGGTACGACCATGTTTTCGTTTGCGAGAGAATGAAATAAATTGTATAACACAACGAAAGAGTTCTATTTAGAAATGTCGTTGTCAAAGATCTTTGAAAAATTTTAAAGTTGTTTGAGGATTTAATGTTAGGATGGAAAATTAATTAACTTAATTTAAGCATCTTATTATGTCGCTTCCATAGCTTACAATTAGTTAATTTTAAAAAATTCTTTCATACCTTACAATTAGTTAATTTTAAAAAATTCTAACAATTCGATTGCTGCTTTCTGCGATACTTCGATACCTTTCCATATTGATGTTTTTTTTTTCCTAGTTTCCGTTTTGTAAGTAATAGTAAGTAACTTAACAAAAATTCTGTAACTATCGAACTTTAATTACCTTCTTACGAGGGATGTTTCCAAAGTTCTGGAAATTGTGCTCTAATTAAATTACGCAGAACTTATAGACAATGCTAGTGGTGACAGACAAGTCTTGATATGTCTTGCAGCTATTCAGTGCAATATAGTTCAGCCTCAGTCAGGATGTGAAATCTTCAAAAGTTATTCAACGTCTGCAAGCAAGGAGTACTTGGTGAGTCAGCATAATTTAAAAGTAGAGTATATTGGTGGATCGATCGTTTTAAAACCGGTAGAACATCATTAGAAGACGATCCACGTAGTGGTCGCTCAACTACGTGGGTAAACGAAAGAAACGTTACCACCGTAGAGGGCCTAGTGAAAGAGGACAGGCGGATGATTCGTTGATTCGTCAAATTAGTGTACGCCTAGGGATAGGTACACGACAAGTTCATAACATCTTACATGATTGTTTGGGCGTAACCAAGGTTTCAGCCCGCTGGGTGCAAAGACTGTTGGGACCGGAACAGAAACTCAGTAGGTCTGACATTTGTCGTCAACTTCAAGAGCTGTTAGCCCGTTACGGTGATGAATTTTGGCAACCGGTGATAATCACTGACGAAACGAAGGATTCCTTATTTCAATCCTGAGAACAAAAGTCAATCCAAAGAATGGCGTAAACCGGAAGAAGGGCCTCCACTTAAGGCGCGTGCAGTTCCGTCTGTTTGCTAAAGTAATGCTTACTGTATTCTGGGATTGCGAAGGAATTATTTTTATGGATTATCTGAAGAAAGATGCTACAATTAACGCAGAATTCTTGTTCTTCGAATTTATTATTTGAAAACTTCGCTAATTTCCATTCGTCTGGAAATATTTAAGGACAGATTAAAAATATGCTTTAAAGAAGGCCTCAAAAAATTTCTTAAGCATTACGTTTTTCATTGCTAAATCAAAAGCCGTAAGATATGTGTGCAATTATTTCATTTTACATTGACTAAATGACCAGATTCAATAAAATTAGATCTGTTTTGCCGTTAAATATGTATCAAGTATTAGAATTTGAAACGAGAACCTAACCTGATATTGCAACCTTCCAACACATATAAACACTATGTTTATATATTCCGTACTGAAACGCGGTTTATTCAAACCGCCACACTTGACTGTCACTTCAAATTACTGATAGAATTCAAAGGATGACCACTTTGAAAATTGGAACCCAGCCAAACACGTGTTACCTTGATGAATATTAGACTCAAAGTTAGAAAGTATTTTCTTCCTTCTTTATTTAATCGCAATAGCCATTGTTATAATCACAGCTAATTTTGATAATTTTACCTTTGATAACGGATACTCTTTTTTCCATCTGTTGGAAAGGTAATCCTTACTGTATTCTGGGATCTGCGATTACAATTAACGCAGGATATTATTCGAATTTATTATCTGGACCATTCCAGCAGGCCCTTGTCAGAAAACGGCCTGGAAAGTTGCATAAGCGTCCGTTACTGCAACAGGATAATACAAGACCCCATACCGCAAGAAAGACAAAGGATGTTTTGAACGATTTACGATTAGAATTGCTTCCACATCCATCTTACTCACCAGATCTCGCACTCAGTAATTTTCATCTGTTCCCAATTTTTAAAGAATCTTTACGGGGTGTTCGATCGGTGGACTGCGGAGATGCCGGAAAAAATCTTTGAGGGCGGCTTAAAAAAATTAGTTTATCGTTAGGATAAATGTATTCAGTTAAATGGAGATTATGTAGAAAAATATTGATGAAAATTGACGAAATAAAAAAAATATAACTAAATTCCCAGAACTTTGGAAACATCCCTCGTATAATAGTTCCGATTATTAAAAACAAATTTTCTTTTAGTCTTCAACCTGATGTGTGCGTAATTATACGAAACCGGTACGGCTTCATTAGAAATATTATACGTCTCATTAAAGATATTTGTGAGATTTGGCCCTCTTTTCTTTCTCCAATTATCATGAACTCACAACGAGTCATCAACGTTAACCTTTTTGTTTTGATCAAGATGGTAAGAAAAAATTGATTTACTTCCAAGATATTTATGAGATTAACATTTGTTTTCTCTAAATGGAACATACTACTGTGGGACTCTCCCATCAGTTCATAAATTAAGTAATACAAAAAGCATTGCCTTCTTGATTCATTTCTCTATGACCTTTCACAATTTAGCACTTTATGCATTATTACGGTACCTGTGAGGGTAATTCGAAAAGTTTCCAACCTAACACAGAAATAAATATTCTTTTGCCAAACTCAGTTTTATTTCTCAACATGATCTCTTTGTACCATAAGTCTGTACAGTTTTCCCGAGGATACGCCCACGTCTTCATTCCGTGCAAATAGTAATTGGGATCTTGTTCTGCAAAATAGACGTTTACGCATGCGATGGCCTCCTCATTCGATGAGAATCTTTGAGAAATTTTTGCGAAACTTTGAGCGTAGTAAACAGGAAAAAATGTCTGAAGGCCCGATCTGGTGCAGAGAGTGGTTGGTTTATAAATCCAGCCCCCAATTCCTGAATTTTTGCCGTGGAGACGGAACGTTGTATTGATGAAGCAAAACCTCCTTCTTCTCCTTCAAATGCGGCCGTTTATCGGCAATTTCTGCGTGCCCTCCTCACTGTTTTCCCTTTTATAAGTTAGTCGATTAACGCAACTCCACGGTTATCCCAAAAAACAATCGCTATCACTTTTTCAGCCGATGCACAGTTGCAATTTACTTATATTCGCGATTGAAACCTGTAACTTTTAAAAATGTTATTCGGTTTTGGTAAAGTTTGATATAATTACAAATTAAAGCAAATCTCGAAAAACTGCAACATTTATGGACATCCTATGTTAAGGATGAGATGTTTCTGAGAAATCTCGTCAGCATTATATTGAGGCTCAGGCGAACTATGGATTTGCTTAATGTCATATATTCCTAACGAGTGCAGGTGCTCACAGCAAAGGAACTAAATTCGCGAAAAGTTCAATTTTTATTGTGCTGCTAATTCCAACTGCAGTGTTCAAATTGCAAATGACAATAATACCTATATCCAAGTAACTTAATCCTGTCGCATAACTTCCAAATAATTTGCTCAATCCATTCACGTAATAGGACAAATTCTACGAATTATTTAAAAATGAAATACTTTCAGTGATAATTATTATTTGAATAAATGAATCTTTGGCGCAATTTGTAATTTTGGTTTGCCACCTCCACTACAACATTGCATTACTTCTAGTCTGAGCAAAAATGCTAGCCTATTGTTTTTATTAAAACACACTTTTACAGATTTGGATAAAAGATTAAGCTGAAAGCACTTCAAATTCTAATCAATTCAAAAGCAAATAAAAATACAAATTCCTTAAGCAGTTGATGGTCTAATTTATTTATTTTTGTTCGAGGTGCAACGTTTCAACAATGATCTCTTGTCTTTTTCTAGCTCTAACAATTTTATACAGTGCCTGGAAATTTCACAATTCATGATAAGAAATTTTAATAAATTGTGGAATTTCCACATTTAAAACGTTACACGTCCAACAAAGAAAATAAATTAGACCGTAAACTGCTCAAGGAATAGACTATTTTGCCAGCATTGCTGGAGATCTCTTCACATACCTGCTTTTTTAAATCATTCCATTCAAAGGTTAGATTTTAAATAAATCGCCCAAGAAAAGGTCTAATAGCGTTATGTTTACGATCTAAATGGCCACTCCGAAATTCTGCTGCTTCATATCGATATGCTATAGAAAGTCACATTTAAAAAGCTTCGAACGTTGAATACATAGCGTGTGAAAATGTACCATTTTTCTTGAATCAAATTAGGTTATCTAGTATACCAGCATTCCCTTGATTGAGAAAAGCAATAGCTCAAGCGGACATCAATTCGAACTGAATAAACTCTAAGTAGCGTTCCCATAAGGCTCCAAAATTCGGCAATCAACAATTACCGCGCGCGTTCCACGTCGAATGCAATGCAGATGCTCAACTGCCCAATATCTACAACTTTGCCTATGGACGGAAACATGAAGAAAAATAATATTTGCACATTTCTGTGGGTGGAGTTTATTGCAACGGAATTTGATATTGTTTTTATATGAAATTCCCAATTGACTAATTAGGTACACTGCCGTTCAGCGAAGTACGGTCATACAATAAAAATCTATTATATCACACTGTATACAATTATTAATACATAAAGTTAGAAAAATATTAAGCATACACTCTTTTCTAAGAGAATAAAGCCATACATTATTATGTAAAGTAGAAATATTGCGACAACCGCAATAAAGTCCCTTTTATTATCATTCCAAGAATTTCTCGGAAGTACCGATCTTTTGAAACGGGTCGTTTGGGGATTATTAACGAACAATACATTTAGGAAATATACCGCAGCATCATTCTTGTTTATTTATCACAGGCGTAAAGATATAAATTTGCTTCATTTTACTGTTAAACGTGCGTTGGTGTGCATCTGTGCGCGAAAGTTTTAAGAAAATTTACTTCAAAATGGCACGCGGCAAGCCTACCAGTGTAGAAAAACGTTCACGCATTATTACGCTGTTTGAAGAAAGATATTCGGGGCGATAAATTGCTAAAAAAATAAATATGAGAAGTTCAACAGTAAATGACATCATAAAGCGATATCGGACAACTGGAATTATAGAAAATCGTGTTCGTCCTGGAGCATCTAGGAAAACAACAAACCCAATAAAAAATTAACAGCGCCACAAATAGAAGCCGAAGTCAATCGCGGCCGTGAAGAATAAGTTTCGGCGAGTACGGTAAAACGTCGACTTCAACAAGCGGACCTTCATGGACGCATTGCCATTCGAAAACCCTTATTACGTCAGGGCAACAGAGCAAGCCCGTTCTCATCTAGATTGGTCGTTAGATGATTGGAAACACGTGCTTTGGGGTGACGAGTCAAAGTTTGAGGTTTTTGGGCAAAATCGACGAGTTTATGTCCGCAGATCTAAAACCGAAAAGTGATCGCGAACTGCATTGTGCCTACAGTGAAGCAAGGGCGTAGTTCTGTGTTAGTGTGGGGATGTTTCTCCTTTGCTGGGACGGGAGATTTATGCAGAGTGCAGGATGTAATGAGAAAGGAAAATTATTTTGCAGTACTCCAGAATCATGCAGTGCCATCAGGATTGCGTATAATAGGCCGTAACTTTACATTCATGCATGACAACGACCCAAAACACTCTGCGTTAGTGTGTAAGAACTATCTAAAGGAGCAAGAAGAACAGCACACCCTGAAAGTAATGACATGGCCCCCACAAAGCCCAGATTTGAACCCGATAGAGTTGTTGTGGGATGAACTGGACAGGAGGATCCGAAAAATATGCCCAACTTCACAAGAACATTTACGGAATATTCTGCAACATGAATGGATCAATATTCCACAATCAATTTTAACAAAAGTTATCGAAAGAATGCCTAGAAGAGTTCGAGCGGTGATTAACAGCAAAGGAAGTTTTTTCGATGAAAAAAAAAATAATGTTCAGTATGTTATATTAGGCCAGAATAACTTTTTATTTATTTATTTTTGTCTTTTTTACCTGTACATACAATAAAATTGCATTTTGTTTTTAGTTTCGTTTGTTTCTGTAACCTTTTCATGTTTTTTACCAACCGACCGAACTTCTCTGAACGGCAGTGTACATATGCGGAGATTACGATAATGTCGATGTCTCTACCAATTCCATTATTCACCATCTTCTCCAACATGTTGCCTATCTGGCGTTCTCCACTTAAAGACCACCCCAACTGATCGAAACCATGCCCTAAAATGCGTAATTATGTTACCAAAGTATTTCTGGCGAGGAACGCCATCTTCATGATGAGGCTTGAAATTTTTCAGACTATCCTCGTAGCCTACCATTACCATCAGTATAGGTCTAATTGCTAATCCCATTTTTAAACTTAAATTCTCAATTGCAAAAAAAGATACATTTCTTCAAATATATCGCAGGCCACACTCAAAATACTTCAAAGTTTCACACGATTTATAATAAACATCGACACAAAGTTTTTATGTTTGTTTCATTTACACCATGTACGTCACTTATATGGCTCACAACATCTACCCTGGGAAAATTAACACTAAACTACCAGAACATAGATAATAACTGCTATATTCCGGTACCAGTCAGTTGCTTTTCATTTCCACAACTTCAATTATGAATTAATATCAAATTAAACATGACGAACTACCACCAGCTCATATCATACGACGCCTTTTCATACAAGTAACCAACATTCCTAATATACAAACATCTCCAACGTGGGCAGCTTTTGACAATATTACTAACGTTATTACACGTCACGTACATACGTACATATATGAGCGTATGTATGCGTGAACCCGCTTCAATTGCCCCGCTAACGGCGTTGTCGTCAGCGCCTCTAGCCGCAGTAAACAAAGTAACGCCCCGAGATCCAGTCGCAAAGCTCTTTCGGAATGTGACTCGTCTGAATAGCTGAGAGATCCTTCATTGTCACACGTGGCGCTATGTTCAAGGTCTGGTAGGGTGGAAGGGTTGGTAGGGAGCCGCTTTCGAAATGAAAAAGTACTTGGCAATTTGTGGCGTCGTTATTGCTGTTGTTGTTGTTGTTGTTGTTGAGTAAGTTGGGAATGAGGAATCGTGTGGATTTCTGGGAAATTTTAATATTTTCGGATCGATAAATGGTTATGAGGTTTCATTAACAATTACCGAAATGATTGCGTTAGATTACTTAGATCGCCCGTTCTCAGACATTTTGGATCATGGAAGCCTCTCAAGGACGTTGCCTTTTTTACAGAATCTAAGTTTTCGCTAACTCCTATAAATGTTCAATAATAATAGCAAGAACTGTGAAGTAATGTGGTAAAGAACACTAAAGTATCGGTACACTCGGCACCACACAAACTAAATTAATCAGTCTGGATTAGCTGTTTCACGCATGCGTCGATCCCCGTTATCAACCGTATGCCTCGATACTTTAGTGTTGTTTGAATAGAAATGTTGTAAGTTTGAATAGAGTGTTTTGTTGTTACGATCAAACTAGGACCAGGTTATCTTTGTAGTCTGAAAAATGATTTAATCTCTCTGGAACTTTCTATCATTCATCCACTTTAGAGCTCAGTCACGTTTTATCTATAAACTCATAAGAACTAACTAAATCTTAAAATAAATAATGGCGTTATTAACAGCATCTACCATTTAACTCGCTAAAGCCCAATTTACGATCTTTTTTTTATTTAATCTTCTTGCTGTTTTAAATTTAGACAATATTAAAGGGGTTTCAATTAAATAGGGCGTTGGTCTATAAAGGGTTGATTCAATTTAAGTGAGTTCTAGAATTTCGAAGCATCTACATGCCTCTATTTTCGGGAGAAATTGATGTTGCCTCTCAAGTGTTTCTACATAAGAAATCTGGAGGTGTTAAATCTGGCCCATTGGCTAAGTACAAGATGGCTTCTCTTGGCAACTTTTTCCCAATTCTGTTTTCTCTTCTGGCGAATAACAATGTTAAGCATGTTTCAAAAACTGCTACACGCATGCAACCGTTATTGTATTTTTGTAGAAAATTTGTGACCCTAAATAAGCTTGCAGAAACGAATTGCGAAAATACCAGAGACTAGGCAGACTCGTGTCTATTCGTCTCATAAGAAAAGGTTCGTGTTGGATACTGGTTTCCTCGAGAGTCGACAAAACACGAGTCTGTCTAGTCTCTGCTAATTTCGCGAAGCGCACAGAAAGTGTTTATTGATAAAGCTTTGAATAAAGCGAAATATTGGTTGAAATTTTAAAGTTACTTTTTTTTACTTTTTGGTCATCATCTCGTCGCATTTGTTTTTAAAGACCACCATACTTCTTGGTGCTTTCTCTAGAAAAGCCGGCAAAGCTATTGGTAGCATGCTTCTGAAAGATCTAGGGTTAATAGGACTGAGGTCCTAATCAACTAAGCAGGTCGAACTCATTGTTACCGCTCAACCACTCTTAACCAAGAAATTTTTTGGTTATTGTTAAAATAGGCTAATATGAGGTTTAGAAAATATCGGTGCTCAATGGAACCTCAAAAGGAAAATTATAAAAGCTTGAGTTCAATTTTAAAAGGCATTTTGAGTACCGTTGACAACAATTATTATTTCTATTGTCATTGTTATTGTTGCTATTAGCGTTTGGTTGCAAATATTTCAACAAATTATATGATTAGCGTACCTTTAAGTCGATACTCTCATCCCTATACATTTCTAGCCCCATTTATGCAACAATTAGTCGATTGACTATCACCTTCTACAAACGTACACTGACGAGCCGTAACACGGCGAAACGCGTGTCTGCGCATATCGGCTAGCTGGTTGTCTGATTTCGTTAGTACTTTCATTATTTTTATTATTATTATTCTCAATGCCAAATAATTACTTCAGAAATCTTCCAGAAAACCCTAAAGACCAAGTAGATAACACGGATAAATCATGAATCTATGAAACATCAAAGTTCCGAGCAGATCCGATCTAATGTTGTCCTACATACGCGTGCAAAAAATAATAATCTTACCAGCATGAAAAAAGTAAAAAGCAAAGCCGACTCCACGAATAAGATTTGAGAAAATTCACAAAAGGCGTTAAGTAATTGACATCATTGACGTACGCTGCGGATTTTTTCACCGCTCAAAAATAAATAAAACATAACGGCTTTAAACGGAGAGCCGCGGAATGCGGGAAAAATGTAAAATGACGTGCGGAAATTGTGTCAGAATTCAATATAAAAAGACAGCGTCCCCTCCCATTATTCACCAACCACTTTCTATCTTGGCAGACGTTTACCTCCTCAGCGCTAAAATCTCAACTTAAACGGCGTCTGTCGGGCGAGAAAAAAAGATGGAACATGCGTTGAGATTCTAATAAACGGAATATTTTCGAAAAAAAAAACTAATTTCCCTGGTAAATTTGCAATAAATTATATCTACTGCGGATATAAAGATTTGATGGAAACTTGTTTTTACTTGTAGATTTTTATAAGATTTTGAGCTAAAATCCCAAGTTAAACGGCGTTTTTCGGACAAGAAGACAGATGGAAAATATGTTGACACTCTAATAAACTGATGGTGACTTATTACTGTCGAAAAGCACGAAGAAAATTGCAATTTGTAAAAAACTAGAATCGATTTTTTACGTTAGGTCAACGTTTAAATTGATTTTTTAAATATATTTTGCAATTAGTTAACAATAATAAGTGCTTTACCGTGAAATCTCAGGGTTATTTAATGCCTAATAGGCTAACGACTGGCACAGAAGCCACTTGCCGTATGGATCATAAATAGATGTCTTTTCATATAATTCTGGTTCTTAACAATATACGCCTACGAAATGGTTTCTGGCATCTACATTCACATAACATGTTACCGCCGAATTTTCAAATATACGGTTGCAATAGTAACGTAGGCTTCCACGGGTAGAGTCTGCTGATGATTTGTCTCTCTGTAAATTTGAAAATTAATGTAGTAAAAGCGAGGCAAATAATACTCAATAATCGAGATTCGAACACCCTCCTGGCTTTACTTTGCTGTCGTCTTTCGCCATGATAATTGTAAATATTTACAGAAAATCCCAATATCCATTGAAGTAAATGCAAGTAAGAATGTGCGATACGAAGATCACTTGTTATAAATTGTCAATATTAGAATGTTGCGTGAATTATCAAGACTAGCAGCTAAATTTCATTATTTATGTATACTAAATTTTTTAAATCCATTGTTATAGAACTTACAGAATATCCGTTGTCGATGTGCCAAACAATGGATTTTTATCTACAAACAATTACAATCTTGCGTCAATACGATGTTTACTAATTTAAACAATATCTTTGGGTGCATCTCCGTAGCCAGCGCATAGTGAAGAATTCACACCGAATTTCTGGCTATAAATGTTACAATATGTAGATATGCAATCAATGTCTAATGTTGCGGCCGGAACATGAGCGTCTGGTCGGGCGACAGCAGCAAATAGCCGATCACTACCGCAAAAAGATGCTATACAATTCACGGCTACCCAGACGCTCGCGTTATTTCTGCTGTCCTCATGTATAAGCGGAAACATTATAAACCAACGATAGTGCGAGTCTGAGCGCTGCGTAACTCACAAACGAAAGAACGACGGCAGGCAATCGTGGCAGTTCGTATAGCCGACGAAGTTTGGATACTTTGTACGTTACCGGTGGTAACTGACGGAGAGTCCAGGGGGTGGGATGTTTATAGGAGTTGTTTGAAATTGGATTAGGGCTACTTTCCGATGGAATAGTAGATGACAGTGGACGAAAAATTTGGAAAAATAATGTTCTAGTTTACCGGCGATTCATTTCTTTGTGACAGACAATCTTTCGTAACTTACAACCATCCTACAATTCTGTCAAAATCTCATGTATACAGCTCGCGTTGTGTATTATCAAATCGAAATCGTTGTTGGGTATCGCATGTGTACATACCATTTTTATTGCAGACCATTAGCATCCTTTCGTTTTATTTTTTAGAATTCATTTTTGTTTTAGTTTATTAGACATAGACATTATTTTCCGTACCCCGTAGAATATTCAGAACGATTTAACGTTTGACTGAAAATTTGCAAAAATCCCAAGCTAGATGTATTTCCAGCAGAACTTGTTTGCAAACATCATCGTACATGAAGTAGACATTTTGCAAGCGAACACCTAAGTAGGAATAATCGTTTGTTTCATAATGCTGTACCAAAATTATACTTGACATGTAATTTAATTAGTATCATTTTCTAGCACTTTTAATAATTACATAATATTTAAATCTAGTATCAACTAAAATACATCTGTTGAATCAAATTCACATGAAAACGAATCTGGACTTTCTCAAATTACAAGCAGTAAATGTAAGTTAACACACAAGCGAAATGTTACTTTTACAAATAAATAAAAATGGTAGCATTTATAAAATAAAACAAAATAAAATGCTAAGTCCTTAACAATAAATATTTTTCTAAACTTTTCAATTTTGTTTGGTTGATTGATAGTATTCGAATGAAACACCTATAAAGTTTTATTTAGGTATATTTGACAAAAAATTAAACAAAAAACAACAATCATTCCTCAATATCATATGGATGTTCTGCAGTTGGAAGCATCTTCAGATATTCTTCGGAAAATGTTTTCTGGATGTTTCAGTCTGAGCTCTTAAGCTAGATAAGCTAGAATCTGAAATAGGTAGCAATCTATTTATAATTGTTGGCGAGTCCATGTTGGCGAGCTTTCGCACTGAACTTCCTGAAAAGGTTTATCTTAATTTGCCTGAAGTACTTGTTCCGAGATTCTAACGCTTTTTCGACGATTGACCAATAAAACTATTTCCGCTCCATGGGTGGATATCATTCGTATAATTGCACAGACGTATGCGGAGGTTTTATGAAGAATACTTGTGAATTCCCTTATTTAAGATATCCATTGTTGTTATCGTAACTTCTTCATTATATCTTATAAGTAAGCCTGTAGAAACGAGTACATTTTCCGTGCGCTTCAAGAAATTAGCAGAGACTAGACAGACTCGTGTTTTGTCGACTCTCGGGGAAATCAGTAGGCAACACGAACCTATTCCCATGAGACGAATAAACACGAGTCTGTCTAGTCTCTGCCAATTTCGTGAAACGCAACTCGTTTCTGCAGGCTTACTTATAAGCATTCTTTTGTTAAAGATTCAATAGGGCTGGAAGTACCTGCGGTATGTGCAATGAAATTAAATTTTGTTGTTACATAACGTTATACAGTGTGATTAGAAAATGAATGGTCGCCATTACGAAACTACAAATTTTGGAAAAGTTAGATTGCAAAGTTGAATTAAGCCCTTTAAAAGACGGTATCACTTGAGTTACACAACCGTAGTTTTTTATTTAGAAGCAAGTCTCTTAATCAACATGTACACATGCCCAATTTGATTAATATAACTTAAGCCATTCCCGAGTTAGTAGAAAGAATGGCTGTTACCGGTAATCATAATTATTTATGATAAATTAAACACTTACTGATGCTCAGATTAAAGCTGAATATTAAGTTTGGGAAGACTTGGAAATACATCAAAATTAATTTTGGAAAAGGGGGTTCCTTTTTAAATTATGGCGAACATGACTAGAATTTTCAAATACAACAAAACACTGTTATGTTACCGTCATCATCTAAAAAAATATATATATTTAAATGAATTTATCAATTTAGATGTTGATGTCATAATTCCAAATTGATCCAAAAACCTAACCAAAGAAAAACCGAACTAATTGTTACGTTCTAACAATTCTTACAATGAAAGTCTAATTGGTAGCCATTAACTTGGTAGTTCCCAGAAAATAATTTTATTTGAAAATTAAATAATTTGCAACGTCCATTTATGACCAGATTTACCTGTACAACGTCAGCAAAATTTCAGTAGCAAAACAGACAAATAACATCTACCGTATACACAAATGATGTACTAATTTGCATCCCGCCATCTCGAAGCTGTAATTATGAAACGAAATCCGGCGAAATGAACTGTAAAGCAAACAGCTATGAATGCAATCATCTCATTATATCGGTGCTTCACTACGAATATATCTCATCATCAAGCCACCATGGTTTACAAAAACATATATACGCTGCATTAAATTCGCGTCATTTCAATTCACATCAGCGGCTCGTAAATAGCGCAACGTCATCTCTCGTCGCATTGTCTCATCGCTCATCGTCCTCGGTCCGTACCCATTAAATTTTCAGTCTGGCAATCAATTAACAAGCGTCAGACGCGGCCGCAAGACGTGTCGTGTTTGTCTTTTGGTGTTTGTTTACGCTCTGATCGTATGTTGCCCATGTGCACCGGCGAACCTAACACCTACAGGCGAATCGGGTCAATACGCCCGTAAAACGTAGACAAACATCGCTTGCGAGCAGCTTACTGAAATGGACATGTGTACGTGTGCTGTTTGTACACAATGTACTTTCATACATTTTGCGACTGATCGCATTATGTGATGATGTATGTAGTCTGGCGACCGTGACTACATAAAAAAATCCTATTTCTGGCGCGGACAAGGTATGAATAAAACATTATCCTTTCGTGCAGATAAGTAATATTAATGTAGGGAAATCGTATTTAGGGATAAGTTGATAAAAAAAAAATAACCAGTGTAGAATGGAAGGATTTCTACTGTTGCTACGATTTGGAGATTACAAAAACGTTGTATGTGAATGAATAAAAGTATTAATGAGATTTTAGGATAATTCGAAAAGAATAGAAGAAAATATCTTTAAATTCGCGGATACACTTTCTCATAAAGTACCTTTCGGATCATCTTTAAGTAACAAACCAGACACTTACTCTGTTATTTTAAGTGGAACACTCTGTATATTATTACGTATCTAGTTTTTCCATAATATCATTATTACCATTATAATCGGATAGAATACGTTGAACATAAAAGAACAGTTGTTGCTATATTTTGCGATTTGACAAAAGCGTTCGACTGTGTGCAATATGACATTCTAATAAAAAAGTTACATGAATATGGGATTAGAGGTGCTGCTGCTAGTTGGTTTTCATCTTACCTTCAGGATAGAATGCAGTTTATGAAGCTGACGTACACTACTCCTGACGGCTGTTCAAGGAGTATGTGCTCGCGAACATTACCTGCGGGAATGGGTTTACAACAGGGATCCGTTTTAGGTCCTGTTCTTTTTAGTTTATACATAAACGATATGGTTTTATTTCTGTCGGAAATGTATTTAACTATTTATGCGGATGATATATCTGTTTTAACTGTTCATCGCGATGCTTCGAATATATCTAACCGTCTCTCAGAAGCTGTAATACGATGGTTCTCTGAAAACAAGCTGTCGCTTAGTTTAGAAAAAACAAAGTACATGATATTTCACACAAGACAGAGGCAAGTGAATTTTGGAAACTTGGTAATGGATGGTACCCGACTGCAGCAGTCTTATGTATCTAAGTTTCTAGGTATTACATTCGAAGCCAACCTAGGCTGGACGAACCACTGTCAAAAGATAGTTCATTCATATCGAGCAAATGCTATGTTTTTCGTTGTATACGATCACAGATTGCACCAGCTTGCCTCAGATCACTGTATTTTGCTGAAATTCAGTCACGACTTCAATATGGACTACTGCTATGGGGTTCTTCGGCAGCTGCGAAGGAATTGTTTCTAGCGCAGAAGGCGGTAATTCGTAGTATGGTGGGTTCTCACTATGCTGATTCCTGTAAACCACTGTTTAAACAATTTATTCATCATTGTATTGCATAGGAATCCTTTGCAATGTGCATAAGATAATTTATGTTGGGATCTTCAAGGATTCTAATGTGCCCTAGGCTACAATCCCTTCACTCTACAGAGTGAGGGCTCTCAATATAGCCTGTTCCTGAATGTAAATGTAAAGCGGCGGTAATCACAGCAGGATTTTCAGACCTGCTGTGGGATGCGTGCGCATCACATCTGTGATGTTGAGACAAGCAAGCCTCTGAGTTTGTTGAAGCTGCTGTTGCACAGTCTCCTGAGTTATTTCTGGCCACCAAACCAAAGAAACGTAGGTGATAGTGGCTCTAATTATTGCTGTGTATGGCCAGAAAATCATTTCAGGCTTAAGATCCCAGTTCTTACCAAGTAGCCTGCGGCATATTAATGATGCCGCAATAGCTTTTTTCTGGAAGTTGGACATGTGGGAGTTCCATGTTAGTCTTTTGTCGAACGTGACTCCCAAGTATTTAACTTCATTGCTAAAGTTAATCGTTTTCTCTTCAATGGAAGAAGGGATGATTGCGAACCCGAAAATTAGAAAAATTATGAAACTTTGGGAACATATAGAGCACATATAGCTATGTATTACAAAATTTTATTTTCATTATATATCGAGCAAATGCTACGTTTTTCGTTGTATACGATGACAGATTGCACCACCTTGCCTCAGATCACTGTATTTTGCTGAAATTCAGTCACGACTTCAATATGGACTGCTGCTATGGGGTTCTTCGGCAGCTGCGAAGGAAGTGTTTCTAGCGCGGAAGGCGGTGATTCGTAGTATGGTGGGTGCTCACTACACTGTAAACCACTGTTTAAGCAATTTAACATTCTGCCGCTTCCGTGCCTTTACATATTTGAAGTGTGTTTTCTGACTATAACTGGATCAGGCGTAAACAGTATCGGGATAACTATATACAGTATGTCCACGGATTTGGTGTACAAGGGGAAAAACTTTTTTATTCTACATTTTATGAAGAAAAGTTATTCTTTACGAAAGTTTTTTCTTGCCTTACAACCATTAGAAAACATATTAAAATGCATATAAATGTTGAAAACGTGTTTGCCTACTTTCAAAAATTTAACTAAGTTCAAATTATTGTTGATAATCGTATTGCCTTGAAATTCTGTTGACATTTAATTATTTGTCTGCTTCAAATTTAAGTGACACGACATTTGCAATCACGAACGATCGCAATGATGTTAACATTGCAACAACGAGTTTATTTGATTAAGTGTTATGGAATTGGTGATATTTCATATCAAACAGCGATCAACAAATTTAACGTTAAATTCTTCAGCATTAATATCGCTATTGATTCTTTGAAAAAGCTTGTTGAGAAATTTGATGCAAGTGGCTCTGTTGTTAGAAAGAAGAAAACAAAGAAACAATACAATGAAGATGATGCATTAACTGTTCTAGCTATGAGATCTGTATTGGAAGATCCAAAAATATCACTACGTAAGAGAGCGGCTTACTGCAAAAACCTTTAAGGAAAACAAGCTTCATCCATTCAAACCCAAATTTATTCATACTCTGGAACCCCTGGACGATGCGTTTAGATTAGAGTTTACTACCTGGGTTGGAGAAAATGTAATGGAGGATCAATTTTTCCATCATAAAATTTTGTTTACGGATGAAGCTACTTTTACCACTAATGGTTATGTGTCATCCCAAAATTGCAGATATTGGGCAAAAGAGAAACCAAATTTTCGTATTAATCGGAAAAACCAACGTTGTAAGAAGGTGTGGAATTTTATTCAATAAAAAATTATTGGCCGCTTTTTTTCAAAAATAATTTAAATCAATAGGATTATTTGGATATGTTACAAAATTTACGAACAATAATTAGTGAGATGATATAAGAACAACTAGAAACGTTTACGGAGAATTTAAGTATAGGGTCCAAAAGTGTGTGTAAGTAGGTGGAAGTTACGTTGAATAAATTGTTTGTTGTTTTTTATCACATTCGAATTTATATACATTAGAAAATATTTCATGAAATCTTATATTTATAATAAAGAATTTAATTTAGTTAACCAGAATATTATTAATTATTTTATATCTAAAAATATGTATAAAAAAAACTAAAACAAAAAATACTTTAAAAAATGTATCAACGTTCACTGTTGTATAAGTTTGCACCAAATCCGTGGACACACTGTATAATAAGATTCCTTTGATTATTAGGGAGAGTGGGACACCTTTGATTTTAAAAGCAACCTGAAAAGATTGCTCTTAGAGTCTTTATTTTATTCCATTGATGAATATTTGCGTACATAAGTTGGTTATATAGTTATAAATATTGATAACATTTTTTTTTGTTTTCTTTGTTTTTGTTTTTCTTGGCTTGTTATATACACATTTGTGTCAAATAATAAAATAAACACTATTATTATTATTATCGAGATATTTATAATTTCTTCTTCAATCTCTCACATAGATACATCTACTTATTTATTAAATTATGTACTACTGTAAATTGTATGGCTTTATTTAGATATTGCATTAGAACATCAAATTTTAACAAATTTAAACACCAGATGCATAATTTTTTCTATATCCACCGTATAGAAAATTCATATCTCTGTAATGATGCATATATTTAACGTTGAAAGTAAAAGAAATACAATTAAATGGGCATTGCTGCATTGCATCAAAGTGGTTTATGGTGTTAGTATTGTTTGGTTACTATGACAACACTAAACAAAACATTCTGTCACTATTGTTTAGTTATTGTTATTGTTAATGGCCGTGGCGCTGTGCCCTAATGGCACACCGTACAAACATTAGCCACTTATATAATTATTTGTAGGACTGGACATATAAAAAACAGAATACACAATAACCCGAACGGACACCAGAGCTAATATGACACACGCTTCAAAAACCCGGGACCGGCCGAGTGTACTATTATTCAGGATAATTTAGTTTAGTTTATTGTACTATTACAACAATGTTAACACTCATTTGCCACCATTTGGAGGAAACTATAAAATACTCTTACAACATATTGCAATGTTAAAAAAATTACAAAGTCTGCTTAATCGCATAATACTTTGGTATAAATAAAAATATATATAGATAAAAATTAATATATAAATAAAATTTTTTGAACGAACATAAAATAAACAGATGCGGACAAGTGAAACAACGAAATAGGCGCTAGGTATCAAGAAACTCTACCACACTATAAAATAATTTATGACTTCAATTTATTTTTTATGCTAGTGTAAGGTAATGCAGGCTTTGAGATCATGTGGAAGCCTGTTGTATGGTTTTATAATGAGGACCCTTCTCAAACAGAGTCGTTCTACATCGAGACACGTTCAAATTACCCGTGTCGCGAGTAGCCATTACATTGTACACCTCTCTGTTGTTAGATGAATTTTCATTTGTTTCTTTTTTTGTAAAGTAATAAGACCTCCAGAATGTATAATGAGGGTAGAGGTAATACATCTAATAGCCTGAAATATGGCCTGCTTGAAATTATTTGAGAGACTCCCGGCATACACCTCACCGTCCTCTTCCGAAGGATAAATAAATCATTGGCTTTCTTTGCAGAACTCCAGATGATTAGACCATATCGCATCCTTGATTCGACGTAAGCAAAGTAAAATTCTAACAGATTCTAAATTGACATTTTTTTTTTGCAATTTACATATGCCGTATAAATCCCTGCACAATCTACGCCTCACCTCATTGCAGTGTTCTTACCATTTAAGACGCGCATTTGCAGCCATTCCCAAAAAAATTCACAGATGAGCATTCCATTATGGATTTACCTCTAAATGGAACATAGAAACTAGATAAATTTGGTATTGATTTTTAACGTGCCAAACATCCTATTTCCAAGGAACCTACCTTATTCGAAAACAAGACATCCTCCCGGGCGGAGTTTGATCCCACGTTCTTCATGTGGAAAATGTTCCACTACCGAAACGATCATTTACATTTATTTTTTTTTTATTGAAACTACTTTTCATATTGAAATAACTACTTATTGAGCAGTTGGAGAAGAAAATAAAGGAGTTACTTCAATCTACAGTTTCTCAAAACGTTTCTCGAACATCGGCGATCGAGACATTTTATAATGGCTTCATACTTAGTCAGTTGGAGTATGCTACTATTATCTAAAATGGAAAATATGTCTGTGATACGGGGTCCATAAAACCCTACAGCTTCGCTACCCAATGTCTGGTTGATCATAGAGTAACTGGCGTGGCAAGGCCAAATATATATAGAGGAAGAGGCAACGTTTCTTCTACGCCAACCGTATCCTGGTTGATCAAAATTCTTTGGATTCATCGTAATGCTAGGAAATCCTTACTTGGACCACAAGACTTGGAGCAAGTCGTTGTGATTTCACTCAATCCTAGGTTTCTGGGTAACCAACATCCCTGTAGTCACGGTTTGCATACGGCTTTCGGCCTGCCATCCCGGTTGTATAGGCTTAAATCACGAACAAGCCGATCGTATCTCACGGTCAGTTCCGTTTCCGTCGCTCTTCGATAGTTGCCAATGCCTGGCGACTTAGGCTCCGAGAGGTCGGTACCGACCGTAACTCATTAAAAGTTGAAAAAAAAAAAATCTCTAACATGGGTGTTCGGACTCGTACGGGCAGTTCCTAGTTCCTAGTTCGGCAGGAACCGGAAACATTTCGGCTTCGGCGGGTTAGCAGCCTTCCCCTAAGGCACACTGGCTATCACTTTTTCTTCAAAATAATCCATTCCAAAGCAGTTATTTTCAATACAAAGAGATACTTTATTGACAGATCATTTAGTGGCTTATCTTGCAAAAATCATTAGCAGTCATTAAAATCAATGAAGATTGTGCCAAAGCGAAACAAATGATTATCATATAGTTGGACTAGTTAAGAGCATCTGGCTATTTTCAATTGAACATATTTTGGGCAGGCTAAAACAGGTTCAAATCACCTTGTAGGGGTGTGTTAAATGATAGTACATCATCGGAACAATCTAAATACCAATGTAGAAAGAATTCACAGAGAATGCAATTGATGGAAAAGAACTTCAAGGTCAAAGTACAAGCTTTAAGTCTACTGCTCAATTAGCAGACATCAAAACTACGGATACTTATTTCGTAATTACGTTGTACGAAATAGGTAAAGTCGAAGTACGGTCCAAACATCGCCTCGCGCCCGTAAGTGAGTCGCCAAATATCTTTTTCTTACTTTGAACTACTATCAAGACATACTTCATTTTAAAGTTTGTTGAATTGAAATCCTCAAAATCATTGAGAATGGTGAATATTCAATAGAAAGCAAGCTGCAAACTGTTCTTTAAATGCTTCCACAATATTTTAATAGAATCGAAAAAAATGTGTCAAATGGGAAACTATCCAACCATAAAACTCGCACATCTCGCGATTAATTCCATCCTCATCTATTTTTACCGCTTATTTTATTTCCTGAAAATAAACTCACATAAACAGATTTTACATACGCTAACATTTGGCGTCGATTATAGTTAGGTCGTTGGCCGCATAAATTTCTTTACAAGATTAATCGAGGAAAGAAAACATAAGTATCTAACGAAAAAAATATAACAGACACATTCGGCGTGGGAAATTTCATACGTGAACCTAAAGCGAAAACATTTCTCCAAGTCAATGATCCTAAAGTTCTATTTTTTGCAGCACGCTTCCAAACGGAAATAGTTGGCATGAATACAATAAACACATAAACAATCTGCGTGTCACAGAAGGTCTGGCAATGACTCATATTAGGTGGGAATTACAATATACAGAAGGACCCAATTAAAAAGCTTCTAAATACAGCGATAAATGAAATTGATGAATATCAGAATTTCGTTCACCTCCATTACCTTTCACAATAGTTCACTTAGATGTCAGAAATAGTTTACTAAAATGTTGTCGAGTGCAGATGGCAACACATTTAGGTAGAATGTGTTCTGCCGTCTCCAGATCTTCTAAACATAGACAATAGATGTGATCTTCAGCTTTATCTAGATTGAATACGTAATATTTTAGGGCTGCATGACCTGTTAAGGTCCCCTTTGCTGAACGATAGCACGATTTTGCTGTCTTAGGCGAGTCTGATATGAATACTTTTGCCTGTTTTTGCCCTGGAACATTTTTCCAGTAGGAGGCGTTTTGATTGCTCTCCCATGCTTAATTACGTGTTACATGTGGTTCTCTTGTAGGCCACAGAAGGGGTTAAGACCGATGAAGAGCACATTCGCTGATTCTCTAGCCAGCTTGCCTGCCTTTTCATTGCCTTCTATCCTTGATCCGTTCGTGTACCACGCCAGGTTACCTTTTTTACTTTAAGGTTGCCCGGGCGTCCACTCAGTACGGCTTTCAATGATCACCTTATAAGGCTCATAATTGTATTGCATAGGGATCCTTTGCAATGTGCATCAAATAATTTATGTTGAAATCTTTAATGTACCCTAGATTGCAATCCCTTCGCTCTACAGAGCGTGAGGGCTCTCAATATAGCTTGTTTCTGAATGTAAATATAAAGCGGCGGTAATGATGCGTGCGCATCACATTTGTGATGTTGAGACAAGCAAGCCTCTGAATTTGTTGAAGCTGCTGTTGCACAGTCTCCTGAGTTATTTCTGGCCACCAAACCGTACAAGCGTAGCTGATAGTGGCTCTAATTATTGCTGTGTATGGCCAGCAAATCTTTTCAGGCTTAAGACTCCAGTTCTTACCAAGTAGCCTGTGGCATATTAATAATGCCGCAATGGCTTTTATCTGAAAGTTGGACATGTGGGAGTTCCATGTTAGTCTTTTGTCGAACGTGACTCACAAGTATTTAATTTAATTGCTGAAGTTAATCGTTTTCCCTTCAATGGAAGAAGGGATGAATGCGAACCCGAAAATTCGAAAAATTATGAAACTTTGGGAACATATAGAGCACATATAGCTATATATTACAACATTTTATTTTTCTGCTAATATTCACTCTGAGAGGGTAAAATAAATTTTTGAAATTTGCAAATTTCCCACTTTATCTGTGGATCTAACTTGCTAATAGTAAGAAATACAATAAAACTTTTGTGACAAAAATTTAGGAAGCAGTAATGAATTCGGCCAAGAAAAGGAGGTTATAAATAAATTAGCATTGTTGTTGAAAGTGGAAATAATGGAATTTTCTTATGCAGCGTAAATGCCAACTGTTTTTGAAGTATTTTTCACTTGAAAGGAACTTTCTTATCGGATTACAATCTCCATTACATTCTGCTAAAAATAAAAATAAATCTGAAAGCACAACACAGAACCATCGTATTCCCAGGAAAATAAAAGAACTGTTTCAAATTTAATTCCGAAAATAGGTACATATATATATACAATATCTTAAGTAAATTAAAAAGAAGGAAATTTAATTTTAACGCGCAAAAGAAAAAAAAACTTTGTAGAAGAACTTTTCACTATACTCAATGATTAATTTTGACAATTTCTTTAATTTAAACCTCATTACCCCTATCTCTTAAAAGTAACGGGCTACGACTACGCCATCTACTTCTCTCCTGCTCGATGCTGGTGGATCTTGAAGCGCTGCAAAAGATGGTGCGTGTATAGAAATTATTTTTTTTTTGTAATTTCTCTGCAAAATAATTCGAATGACAAACACTACACAGAATGTTTAATAAATCCGAAAATTCGTGGCTCTATTGTATTAATATTATGCTTTGAGATAGAAGGGATAGAAATATGCTCATTTACCGTTTTCTCTCCCCAATTTGGTCAATCCGAGTTGTAGTCCATCGATTTCTAAATCGTTTCGTTCGAACGTCAGAAGGAAGAATTACAATTTCTTGCGCTATAGACGGAGTATCACCTGAAACAGTAATTTTTCTTGCTGAATTCCAAAAGAATTTAAAAACATCAACCATACCTTCGCCGTTACTTCGTTGTTCTTCCTCCTCAATGGTGCCTTCCAACAGTAGATCATCCTCAACAAAGTCGTCACCCCGATGTTCTCTTTCCTCGTTTTCACTTTCGGCGTCAGTGTGGATGTTTCTCTCGAGTTCCTGGAGGAAGCGATGTATCGTTGATAAAACTCTGGTGTTTATGGCGAACGATAAGCTCCAATTTTCCATTTTGGCTTATTCCAAGGGGAGGTATTTTTTTGAGGGTTTTCTTGCTTCTTGTTTGATGAATATCGTACTTTAGATTTTGATTAATTTGAATGCAATTTGTTACAATTAATGTTAAAATTTGAAAGCATAAATTTAGATCAAATTCGGCCAAAAATTTTTTGATGGGTGCGTGATTGAAAGGTGTCAAAATAGGATATTGAAAATAGCAATAATTAAGTGTTTCATTCCTGTAACAACCATGGAAACTATACTAAGCGATAATATAGAATTTACAGACTCGTGAACATAAGCGACCAACCAACAATTGGATACTAAAGAAAATTGTACTCCTCCGAAGATACTCCAAACAACGACCGAGAATTTTCCGCCACCAAAATCCAGGAAAGTTTACGAGTTTACCGTAAAACTGGGAACAAACTAGGTAAACATTGTGGCCCAACAGTTATGCAACTGTTGGGCAGTATACGAGTTCGCACAATATGGATGTATTGCTCAACAGTTGAGCCGCTCTGTACTTCAAAGAAAATATGGTTCAACAGTGAACCAACAGCATCCCCAGTGAGCACGTCGTATACTGCAGAAATGTACATTTAGTTATTGTAGATTTCGAAGATAGTGCGTATAAAAACAAAAACAAACGCACTGACGTATTAATAAGAAGAAATTCAACGAAAATGGAAAAAAAACCCAATTCAGACGAGAAAGTAGTGAAAGTGTCACAAATTCCGCCTAAGGTACAGATAAATTCTGTATTCCTCATTGGTATGTCAGTTGACCAACTGTTGTATAACTATTTGTTTAATTCTTTCCCACCTTAAAGGAACCAGTTTTTTTTCTTCGTGAATGTGGTTTTAGCTTACTTTGGGAAATCACAAGCAAAATATATAGCGTCTTCACTTCACTTCACAATATTAAGAAAAACACTTGAAATTCGTCATAACATTAAGCTAAACACGTGTGGAAGGTTATTCCTCTAGGCAAATTCTCGTGGCTACCAAGCAAGAAAGACAAAAACCTCCTCGTCCGAACAAATTACCAGAAATATCTTAGAGAATAGTAGATAGAAACTAAACTATCCGTAATGTTACTGGCACCCCAATATTTTCTTTTATTTAAGGCTGTAGATCTAACGAATTAAAAGAAATGGATATTGGGAATCGTTAAGATCTTACATCAACAAAACTCGACGTTTCGCCCACAATCGTATGGGGCTTCTTCAGGAGAGTGATGACAACAGTTAGCACAAACTCAACGTGTGAACTACACCAGAGGCGAAACTAACTTAGCGGGAAGCCCCATACGATTGTGGGCGAAACGTCGAGTTTTACTTTAACCAACGACGTGACACGGTTCAAACCCGGAACACGTTTAGTTTCAACTGACTCTGGCCGTGGAAGACTACATTTTTAATATTAATAAAGATGCTCAACGCAAAAACCAAAGTTCGCAGGTTTACAGTAACAGAGAATTTCTATGAAATTGTCAAAATATCCAGTGTTCCTTCTTCTCCTTAAACTATCAAAAAGGAAAGCGCATCAGTCAGAGAATTCGCGTCGATAAGTTTTCCGGAATGGAGAAACAATTTCCCAGGTTCTTAAGTCTTTCTAAATCGGAACCATGCACAAAACGCTCTTTTCGCAGATCTTCAGCAACCTTACTAGTGGATCTAGGAAGTGGCATTAGAACCCTGAAAAACACGAGAGGCGGAAGTCAACTGCAGTGGCAGAAGACCGCATGGATGATTCTATAAATATGTCAAAAAATTTTACGATTCGAACAAAGTAATAATTCAACCACTAGAATTATGAAACAGAATTTAACAATGGATGCTACCACTTCATCTTTAAATATTACCAGTTACACGAACTTTGTGGCTTTGGGCTAAAGAAGTAAGTAGAATAGAAGATCAAAATTTTGTGAACGTATAAATGTTCAATTATACAATTATACAGTATTTAACATATATTTGAATACTCTTTGTTGATATCCACTTCCGGTTATACGGGAAGTGGATATCAAGTTTCTTATTTAAATAGCATGTCATTGTGTGCTAAACAAGTTAAAATCCCTGTATTCATTGGGATATTACTGGCACGTCCATGATTAATGCCCAACAGGTGCAAACCCATAAAAGCAAGGGAGGGAAAAGAAAAAAAAACGCATGAATGCAATAAGAAAAGAGTAAATATTTAATTTAGCAATTTAAATAATAATAATAATAATAATCGTTATTGTCCAACAGATGAAAATCCATTTACAGGACAACTGAATATAGATATATAAAAAATAATAATAACGTAGGCATTGAAACAGTGGAAGGAAAGTGAAATACAAAGGTAGAAACGACATATATTAGGTTAAACAACGAAGTAACATGTGAAATAATAGTGATATGTTATAAGAGAAATGGATCCGGATAAAGTCTATTACAATTGCCAGCCATATGGTACAACGGAGCCTTCAACAACGTGTTGGTTCTTGCCTTGGGTGTTAGGAATGTATCGAAGGACCGCGTTAAATGCGTTGGCACTACAAAATTTATTTGAGCTAGCAAGGACGAAGAATCAACTTTATTATGGATCAGTCGTATTACAAATTTGGCGCTTTGCTTTTCTCTCCTGCTACCAAGCGATTGCAACGAATGGCGGTCCAAGAGACTTCTTCTCTCCGGGTATGAACCATCCAACTTAAATGACAGATACTTTAAAAATTGTCAATGCACACGTTCCACGGAAAGCTGAAGGTACAAATAGTGTGCTTACCATACAGCGCTATAGCGTTATAGGCTATGCTGCGAAAGGGATACCATATTGTGTCTTTCCAGCAAGTCTAATTGCGGTGTACCAACCTCAGGGTAAGTCCCATCCAGTTAATATGACAAGAATTTAAGATTATATATTCCATTGAAGGCAAGGTCTTGCATGTCTTTTGGTGTTGTTTGGTGTGCATACACTCGCGCATACACGTTTTGCAAGGTATACAAATACGTTAATAATTAAAGGTGCAGAGTACGTCCACGCACATTTGACGCAAAATTTTGGTTTTTTATTCTGCTTACTTCTTGAAACACGTTTGTCCTGATTTTAAAACGCCGTACCCTATATAGAACTCCATTATCCAAGTTATCTCACTAAATTCGCCTCTAATTCATTTGTTTAATGGCCAGTTGCACACGACACAAATTAAAATTTATTTAAAAAAATCCAATTAACGGAGCACGTTAATTGGATATTAGAATACAACAAAAGAATAAGCACTGGATTTTCGAGTAAATACGGGTGCTGCTAAGAAAATTGATGAATACTTCGCAGCGAAACAGGCTATATTGAGCGTCCTCACTCTTTGTAGAATGAAGGGACCGCAACCGGGGGTCTTAAAGAGCATATCAGAATCCTTGAAGATCCCAACATAAATTATCTGATGCACATTGCAAAGGGCATGATCTCCATCTAATACAATTTTGATCAGCCTTATAAGGTGATCATTGAAAGCCGTACTGAATGGACATCCGATTAGTCTCAAAGCAAAATAGATGCGCCGGCTTGGTACACGGGCGGCTCAAGAATAGAAGGTGTTGGAACAGGTATAGGCATTGCGGGGCCTAACTACCATATTTCAAGTAGAAATCTCTGCTTTCAACTTGTTCGTCATAAAAAACCTCCAGGTAGGGATACGAGGCGCAACCGTAACTATATTCAATGACAGTTAGGCTGTTCTAAAGGCTATCAACGTCTACTCATACGAATCTGGTCCGATTCACGAACGTACACACAATTTAAGGCAATTGGGGCACAAAACCTTGCGGTGGGTCCCAAGTCATCAAGGGATCAAAGGTAACGAAAAGCCAGACAAGCTGGCTAGAGAAGCAGCGAATACACGCTTCATCGGTCATAACCGCTTCTCTGGCCTACAAGAGAGCTACATAAAACAAGTAATTAGAGCATGGAAAGACAATTAAAAGACGTCGTACTGGGAAAATGTTCCAGGACAAAAAGTGGCGGAAGCATTCATATCAGACTCGTCTAAGACAGCAACAACAGTGCTATCATTCAACACAGGGGACCTTAGATGAGTTCTAACAGGTCATGCAGACCTAACATGTCGCCTATTCAATCTAGGAAAAGCTGAAAATCAAATCTGTCGGCCGTGCTAAGAAGAGTCCGTCTGGAGACAGCAGAACACATTCAATGCAAACGTGTCGCCATCAGTCGTTCTCGACGACAACATTTCAGTAAACCATTTCTGACACCTACTGAGCTGAAGGATGAAGATCCTAGAGTGATATTAAGGTTTATTAAGAGCCTTCATTTATTCTAACACATATAAGGACATTTTGTTACAATAGATCTATCAAGGTCTCAGTGACTAAATGCCATAGCCCATTCATTCTAACAATACCTCGCAGGTTAAAACCAGAAGATCCTCTAAAAGAACAAAAGTCAGTATTTAATGGAATCGGGAGACACTTGTTGAAACTCCATCAAAATGAAATAACAAAACAATCAAAGTTTAAGTTTCAAAAATATTTTATTGTACCACTACACTATTAATTAACAAGTAGTGGGTAATTAAACAAATCTGACGAGGTCCCAATGTGACTAAAAAATATTGTAATTGTACAATAACATATTTTTGAAACTTTTATTGAAAAATCAGTACGTCGCAGCGTTCCTCTCGAAACTTATTCGTTATTGTTTATATAACTTTTGTTACAACCTGTACACGAATCTGCCGGTTTTTTCCCTCCTATAACCATTGAATTTTAATCCAAATACGAAAGCAATACCAATAGCCATTTTAGAGAGCAATTCCATACGCTCGATATAGTTTCCAACGCAATTACCGTTCGAGGTTTTCGTGCGCCGGCCGCAGAATCCATCATCCGAAGACAGAGCGTCGCCGAGTGGAGTGAGGTAATAGCGTAAAAGCAAATGGCCTGTACGTACAGCAAGCTAAATTATACGCTCCAATAGCTATATGATCGATGTGTTTAGGTTTCCAAACGATTGAACTGCGTCGGCCGAATGCGAACGCTGGTGGGCGTCCATTATTGGGGAAATTATGGTTCATAATTGTTGAGATATAATTGCGAGCGTCGGCAACATCGTTGCGGTCGCCGGATAAACGATAGTAATTAAAGTAATTAACGTGAAAGCGCGCGACAACTGAAATATTTGTCTCCAAATAGGTACATACATACATAGGTTAAACTCTTGACAGACAGCTTTAACCCAACTCTGACCAAAATTAAATTATATGCATTGCAGTAGTTTGAAGTGAATGGGACCGCAACTTCCCTGAACAATCGAAAACTCAAAGTGTACTGAACAAAGCATGACAAATGAAAATAATAACAATTATGTGCAAGGTGGGCCAAATACAATACTTTTAATAGGGTTAAATTTATATTTCTAAAGGAATTAGACAAAAACTGACCTAAGCTTCTGGAGCTCGATTTTAAAAAGAAATCGGTTGGTGAAATCCCTATTTTTATATCTTACTTAATATAAGAGATACAGAGCGTTTCTTTAAAATGTGCAATTTTTAAAAACCCTTGTTACGCGACATGTTAAAGTGTTTTGTAGAAGCAGGTGAAAATGAGAAAGCTGCATGTAACATTTACTATGAGCGATATCCTGAAAGACAACAACCGTTCAGAGACATTTTCTCAAAGTTAAAGAAAAATTTTATAAATTTTGGATCCTTTCAAAAGCCGAGACCTAAAAATTATGTGGCTCAAAATAGAGACAAAGAATTAGAGGAAATTGCTGTTTTAGGGGAAACTATAAATAACCCGACACATTCCATTCGCCAGATGGCACAAACAACAGGTTTAGCAAGAACATCGGCAAGGCGCATTTTAAAAAAGCATAAAATGAAACCCTATCGGACAAGGACTTTTTTGCCGCGGATTTGGAGCGTCGTAGCGTTCGTAGCGTCGAGAACGGTGTCGATCATGTTTACAACAGAACGGCGGACAATTCGAGGACTCGCTATAATTTATCATGTTTACGCATTTTTTAGTAACGAAGGTATATTCTGTAAATATTTCGTTTAAATATGTCGGTAAGAATTTTAGAAACCAACTTATTTTAGTTCTAGTCATGATTAATTTCAAATTTTCAATCCGTTATGAATTTTTACCGAATAAACCCTCTTAATTCCTTACAGCTATAATATCAGTAATGCCATTAATGGTTTCCTTAGTTTAGTTTGTTTGAATTGTTATTTGTAACATTTAATATTAAAACAATTTTTTTCTGCCTTGTTAAAATCTTTTGTTTCCTTATTTACCACCATCCATAGCCATCTTAAAATGATGTGAAATGAAGAAAAACCAATAATTTAAAAATTGTTTAAATAAAATATCAAGTGTGTTATATCATTCTAAAGGTAATTTTATATGCTTTTCAATAGTGTAAAAAGATATAGGATGTTTCATATAAAAAAAACAAGTCTTGATAATATCTCAAAAAATAAGAGTTTAAAAAAAGAAAAAATTAGAGCATAGGATTCTACGTCAAAAAGCGCCCTAATATAGTTTTTATATAAATCGAGCATTTTCACAAATAAAAAAGTTACAAGGGTTTTTAAAAATTGCCCAGTTTAAGAGAACGCCCTGTATCTCTTATATTAAGGAAGATATAAAATAGGGATTTCACCAATTGATTTCTCTTTAAAATCGAGCTCCAGAAGCTTAGGTCAGTTTTTGTCTAATCCCTTTAGAAATATAAGTTCCCTATTAAAAGTATCGAATTTGGCCCACCTTGTACATCTTTTTATTATTGTGCTTTATTGTGCCTTTACCTGTATAAAGAGATTGTAATTTGTTTACTTATAATTAGTGAAACACAATTGAATAATTTGGTTTGAAGAGATTGTCAAGAGTTGATTGTTTCGCTACTTGATGTTTCGTGGCGTCAATAACAATAGGACATCTGTGAGCGTAGCCGCTTCTTGTTGCTCTATGTAACGGAATGCCATTCTGACAATTTCCATTCATTGACAACTGTGTCGTCACAATTTTCCCATCTCGGAAAGTTTAAACAAGGGTCTCAGTAATTTCAACTTCTAGAACTTTTGACTTCATCCCATGATTCGAAAATCCCATAAATGACATCTTTAATACCGATTCTTTTTAAAAAGTCTGATATGGCTTGTTCTTCATATTCCACTGATTGTAATAAAGCCTGGACGAGATGTCTGTATCTTCTTTTTAAATTTTCTAATTGCAGAGGTAAAATGATCTTACGCGGTGCATTGTTTTCCTCCAGTAACATGTCGGTCGGTGGAACAAATTGTTCGTGAAACCTATTGCTCTGTCCATTCATGCGCTTTTCTGATTTCTATAAGGGACATATTTAAATGTTCTGGGTTTGGTTAATTTTCCCACAACAACCAGTTTCGTCTTTCTTGGTTTTCCGGATGCGTTAGCACAAGCTAGGATACTAAACCTTCCTTTGCTCTTCTTATATTCGAATACCGTGAATGGCGCTAGTGTTCTAGCTGGTAACATTTTGTAATTTAACTCGGTTTCGTTACTGGTCAAGTGTTACAACCTCATTTACGATTAAAGTATTCAATCTTTCTTACCTCAGCTACACCTATATTCAGTTGCAAGTTTTTATTTTAGTTTATATTTTGGCTCGCCTTTTTAACTAATTTTTACAGTCAATTGCACAATAGAACAATAATAACAAAAAATAGTTCACTACTTGGAAAGTGTGAAAGTACACTGACGAGAGAAACAGTGAACATATTTCTTATTACGATCTGCGATTGATTCAGCTTTACGTCGCGTCGCCTCGCTGTGGTGGTTAGATCGAACTGTAGATAGCCTCGATTTACCGAATGTCGAAGCATCGCCATTCTATTTTATACCGATATTTGGTAATGTTTGAAAAAAATACTAAAGGTGTCAAGGACAACACGAGCCAAATGTGATACATACGATGGTATTCTGTTGGTAACTTCAGTAACTTTATTTAATGATTACATTGGCTATCTTCCTACCTTCCTTGATACCGTTCCTTCATTAACTTTATGTCTTGATGGAACCATTCACATTGTTCTTTACTAAATTCAGGTTTTTCGGAAATTTGCCCAAATTGTTACACAAAAAGTGTAATTTAATGCTCATATTAGCATCCATTCACTTAAAATTAACCAACATATTTCGTACGGGGTTCTTCATAATGTTCTGCCTTACTGTTACCCAAGAAGTTCTTAAGCACAGTAACAAAAGAGAACCAAGCAGAAACCTCAACATCAGTTATAACTTTTGGAAAATTCAAGTCGTTAATGAACTTGCGAATTTCAGGACCATCAAAAACTCTAACCTTTAAACTCTCGTTTATCGTGATATAGAAATTACAATTGTCGGGAAAAATGACAACTTAGTTGTTATACATTATTTTAAAAACTAGAGCCGGTTAATGGAAATGTAAATTGTTTATAACTTATTTATGAGGTATTGATTCGTTTCAGTTTTAAAGGAAATTGCATAAATTGATGATTGCCTTTGTTGCCAAAAATTCGAAGATTAATTCATTTTAACGTACCTAAAAAGTCATAATATTCCGTAAATTTACTCTTCACATACATTCAATTCAAACATAAAAGAGGAAATTATAAAACTAATAAGGGAGCAAA
Organism: Oryctes borbonicus; assembly: GCA_902654985.2. Taxonomy (NCBI): domain Eukaryota; kingdom Metazoa; phylum Arthropoda; class Insecta; order Coleoptera; family Scarabaeidae; genus Oryctes; species Oryctes borbonicus. The sequence continues at coordinate 6,003,037 of LR736874.1, forward strand.
CTAAAAGAAACATTATACAAGGCGTCTCGTACCGTTATGTTCAATTTTTGGGAGCGTAAAGCTTAAAGACTTAATACTAAAAGGTAAAATCGCAAAAGTTGTTATTTATTTCAAAATCATAGACGTTTCAATTAATTTAACGAAAACAATAAAAACAATCCGAAAAGACGATAATCATGGCAACTTTTGTGTGATTTCGTAACTACAAGTTATTAGGTTGTATGTTGGTGATATAACAATTAAGATAAATTGATCTAGCGGATCTCCAGTAATAAAAAATCAAATCTAAAAGTGAGAGTACTCATTTCAAGTTTCTTATCACAATCTCTCATATGTTTAACACAATCTTAACACTAAACTACGTTAATTGGAAAAGATAACTTCAAAAAGGAAAAAATCTTAATGGTATGGTGAGGCGCTCGCTCATAGACAGAGGCAAAGCGAATAAAAAAGAATAACAATGACATCATTACAAAATAGGAAAGTTTGGACCACACCTATAGCAAATTCTGCTGGGTGAACTAGCTTTGTGTGACTATTATTTACTTCAGTCTTCGACTACTAAACCAACAACGACCTTTTGCTTTGAACGTCATTCGGCAGTTGATCTTAATTCACCTCAATTGGACAACCATTTCACGTGAAACTTTACAAACACCCAAACAGTGAGCGTTAACTTTGCTTCCACCATTCGACAACTGACATTAATTTCGCTCCATTAACTCTCGCTTTACTTGAAACTTGCTACAACCTTTAGCTTTAAGAGGCAAGTGCCAATTTACTTCGATTTACCTCCAATGACGACCATTTTAGTTAAAACTTTGCAAACATCCAAACCAACCAACAGTCACCTTTAGCTTT
>LR736874.1:6003907-6017381 GCA_902654985.2 Oryctes borbonicus
GACAATTGACTTTAATTTCGCTCCATTAACTCTCATTTTACTTGAAACTTTATAAATACCTTTGCTACAACCTTTAGCTTTGACAAACAGATGCCAATTTAGTTCGATTTATCTCAATTGATAACCATTTTAGTTAAAACTTTAGAAACACCCAAACCAACCAACAGCCATCTTTAGCTTTGAATACCACTCGACAATTGACTTTAATTTCACTCCATTAACTCTCATTTTACTTGAAACTTTATAAATACCTTTGCTACAACCTTTAACTTTGACAAGCAGGTGCCAATTTACTTTGCTTTATCTCCATTGACGACCATTTTAGTTGAAACTTTATGAACATCCTCACTACCAACAGCGAGCTTTAACTTTGAAAACCATTCGACTGTTAACTTTAATTTGTCTCAAATTATGAACATTTTACTTGAAAACTTAAGGACATCTTTATTGCCAATGCGCTTTGGCTTTAAACACTGTTTGAGAGCTAGCTTTAATTTATAAACATTTTTACTAGAGTCTGAGCAAAATCTCAAGAGGCTAGCGCAGAAAACTACTATTATATTGAGTACTATTGATAATGTGGAAATGCCATTTGCCTTGGCCTTTTCAAAAAAGAAGATTTGTTTCATTTTGAAGTAATAAGAAGTTGATGTGTTATTAAAAGTAAACCTATTTGCTTATTTAACATGCCTTTTCCATTTTCTTCGGCAGAGTATGCAAACACGCATTTTGTTTTGGCTATTGTAACGACAGTGCACGTCGTGTAGTTATTGAATGTCATAATTGGTTTCCAAATAGGTGGATTCCTTATTACAGAACGAATTTTAAAACGTGAGGGTTTGCATCCATTATAGCAAAGTGCAAGAGTTACTTGAGGCAGATCACTATCCTCGTCTAGTCTATTCTAACTGAATCTTAAGAGAGTCTTAATTTCTGCAGAATAGTTCTTTGGACAGATGAAACTAGATTTCACCATCATTTTTCTATTAATCGCTCGTTCTTTGAGCGAGATTAAATGCAAACATCAGTTTCTTGAAGAACTGCCACCACTTTTAGGGGATGTTCCATTCATGTGGTTTCAAATGGACGGTACATCGGCACGTTTTGGGGAATTTCATTAACACAAGTCATCCAAGATGGATTGGTCGAAGTGGCGATTATCTTTTCGGACGACGAGCAAATATGCCAGTATTAATGTACGTCGAATTTCTAGACAACTTGGAGCGCCACGAATAGTGCTGTTGGGCGAATTTTAAAACGTGAGGTTTTACATCCATTATAGCAAAGTGCAAGAGTTACTTGAGGCAGATCACTATCCTCGTCTAGTATATTCTAACTGAATCTTAAGAGAGTCTTAATTTCTGCAGAATAGTTCTTTAGACAGATGAAACTAGATTTCAACATCATTTTTCTATTCATCGCTCGTTCTTTGAGCGAGATTAAATGCAAATATCAGTTTCTTGAAGAACTGCCGCCACTTTTAGGGGATGTTCCATTCATGTGGTTTCAAATGGTCGGTGCATCGGCACGTTTTGGGGAATTTCATTAACACAAGTCATCCAAGATGGATTGGTCGAAGTGGTCCTGTCGCGTGGTCACGTAACTTCCCTGGATTTTTATTTATATGGGGATATAAAAGATTGAATCTACACGTTTCAAATACTAAAAAGGAATTATTGGAGCATATTTAGCAGGCTGGCGAAGAAATACGCCCACACAGGCGTGAAATATGAATGGCTACTGCATCTGCAGGTTTACGAGCACAAGCTAATAAGGGTTTATTTACTTGATGAAGATTATTATTTTTATTTTCTGTTCTAGGAAATTGAAAATATCTATAACTATACGAAACACCTTGTATATTTAAGGTACATATTAAATAATACAAAGAAAAAAAATCACGAACATCAGACGATTATTCCAATCACTTCAGTTTAGTAGCTTTCCAGAGCACAGAAGCGATTGTTGCACCAGAGCAACTGACTATCATGACACCTTTCTCTCCGAATGTAGTTTTCACTTCTTATCGCCTCAACATTACTTTACTGAGCGGAGCACGAGAATGCAAGCACAATGGCCGTGCAGATAATCCCGCCTTCGGTTATAATCTAATATTCGTCGTACTTTTATGAAGACAAATTGCTCAATTTACAGCGACTATTAAACGTGTAGCTCGTTCTCCTTATGAATTGCAACGTGTTTTATGTAGGTCTAAGAACGTGGAATCTCTCTCTTTCTTCTGGCGAGAACCATACGCTTACGCCGCCTCGGAAGGGATTTATTCGCGTCTAATTAAAAGAAGCACAAAAAGAGTTGTTGCATGGTAATGCGTTAGACGTTAATAAAACGGAATGTTTATGGATGTTGCGTGTGATAGAAGGGTATACGTACGTACAACCGAAGCGGCAATAAATGCGAGAAGAAATACGGTATTGTAGGCGTGAAGTCGTAAAACTCGTTTATGAAGTTAGGTGTTAACGCTATATCAAATTTCCGATGGTATTGTAGTATTCAACGACGTTGATTTAATTTGATGTAGAGATACAGACGTTAAACCTGTACCGGCTTATTTGATTTTATAAATGCGCTTGAATAAAAGTCTTTCCGTTTTCTCTTTTTTTCATCGTTTGAGCCAAATCTTTCTCCGCCGAGGAGGAAATAGGAAATAATCAATGGACGGTAAATCTGGCGAATATGATAGGCACGGAAACAATTCGTATCCTAACCCATGGAATTTTGCCATGGCAATGACCCAGGTGTACACGCGTCCATTATCTTGATGGAGCATTGTTGAAACGATCCGATAAGTTGCCATAATACCCGCCATTAATGCCAACGTGAATTATGCCACGTATGTACGTACATCCAGAAACACTGTGGCCATGATCTTGTTGACCTATAGAGTGGTTTTGGCATTTTTTGGCGCCGCTTGGTCACGAAACAGGCGTTCACCAACAGTTACGAATCGTCGCCAAAAATCATTAAAATTGCGCTTTAATATCGCCGAACATTCCGTTGAAGTTGACACACCTTGGTGTTTATGGTCAATTGTGGGCAATCGCGGCATCCGCCTTGTAGGAAGTGTCCCCCCATTCAAATGAGTTGTTAGAATACTTTGCAGCCGGTTAATTGAGATGTTCACAACCTCAGCAATCTCGTGCATTCAACCTTCAACTGTTCACTTATTACCATATCGTGAATTTTTCTTTTTCATTTTTAATGAGGTGACCTCATTTCGACGACCTGGACGTTCTTCATCAAAATGCTCGCACGGGCGCGTTTAAATTCGGCCGTCCAATATTTTGTAATCAAAATTTCGGCGACTTCGATTTTTGTAGGATTTGTTCACTTTAAATAGCTGTCGTTCACAAACTAACTGACGTATTTCTTGGAAAACTTGACAAGACTCTTATCAAAGGTTACTTTTACGAAAAATTGAATTATTTCCAGTTATTTCAATTCTAGTAGCGCCATCTCTTGCCATGGCCAGGTAAAGTGCGTTTCGGAACTGCAAAGTCAATCCAGCAACATCTGCCGACAGCTCAGGACAAAACAGGCAAAAATCGCGCACAGAAGGTATTTACAAGATAACATGTCAATGCGGGCATTGCTACGTCGGACAAACAGAAAGAGCTACCGCGGTAAGAATAAGAGAACACGAAAGGGATCGAGCAATCAGCGGTGGCAGAACGGATACACCAGACTTGACATAAAATGGATTTCAACATCATAAAAATGATAGCCAGCACCAAGAACTACGGAAAAAGACTCATCAGGGAAGCCGCAGAAATAGAAAAGAACAAGACCATCAACAGAAAAGAAAGGTACCATCTTAGTAACACGTGGAAGAGTCTACTACCTACAATCGTCACGCGCAGTGAAGCGGAAACTCTTCGGTAGAATGCACCTACGGCATATGCAAGAATGTCGGATAACGGAGAATCAGTTCAGTTATCTTGAAGAAGCCGTCAGCATGAACGGCGAAACGTCGAACGAAAAACAACGTAACACGTAAATTTTATTGTTTAAAAGAATTTTAAATTGTTGCGTTTGTTGCCAATGAAAAAAATTTTTAAAAAGCGTTCAATTTTCAAACTAATTACAAAGACGGCTAATAAATAAATTTACATTTTTTTATAGAAATAATAGAATATTGCCCAGACATCCCGCTATGCTATCTAAATTCTACATGTATGGTACATACATTGTTTTACATTGCTTTACTACTACATGCACTTAGTATATCTCCTAAGGCCCAACTTTCACAATAAACCACAGTTAGAATTCCACCCGCGACATCTCCGCAAACCCGATTTCTTGCTTTATACGCAGAAATAAAACGACCTGCTGCGAAACAACAACGACAAATGGCAAACCTTTACACATTGTCCATATTTACGCCATATCGTAAAATCCTGTGCGCGCAAATGAATTCCTCGACTTGTACCGCGCTTGAATTTACATTCCTCGGCGATAAGAAAGGAAATACCTCCGCAAAACAAAACCTAGAGGGTGCGCATCGACGAGAGCACAAGACTGTATGTGTATGCAGGTATCTGTACGTTCCCTGTACTACATAGCGAGCTTAAAGTCTCTCACAAAACGCGGCGGTATGTTACAATAGTCGTGATGTAGTGTGGCTCCGGCAGCTTCGCTAGTTGCAGTTACAAAAGCTCCAGGTATGCGAGAGGAGCCTTTGTCCTTTTTCGATGTGAAGAGAAGGGCTTTGGAAAAGAAAGAATAACGCGAGCGAACATAGGTAGAATTATAGCGCGTTTTCCCATTCATGTGGGTGAGATAAATCTTGGTGGAGGTGCAAGAGCTGCTTGCAGGTTTGCTTATCTGGCACTGGATAAAAGAGGACGAGTGGCTTTTAAGAATCGACTGCTACAAGATTGTTGCTTACGTACATGCACTATCGATCGTAAGTTCAATTCTCACAATGGAAAACATTTGGTCTTTGAAATAAGGTCGACAAGTTACTTTTACCTAGATCTTTTATTAACAGACTAATAATTTCGCTTATAAAAGCACTATAACACTAATAACGTATATTTCGTAAGAAATAAAATGTACAAATAATAACAATAACGTAGGCTTCCATGGCCAGAGTCAGTAAAACTAACGCGTTCCGGGTTTGGACCGAAAACTCGACGTTTGGCCCACAATCACATGGGACTTCTTCAGGAGAAGAAATGGCGGTAATTCAACGTGTAAACTATGCCAGAGGTGAAAATCAACTACAGGGGAAACGAGGGGAGCACCATGCCTTTTTTTGGAGGGAAGCAGGACCTGTCGCTGATTGGCTGAGTGTTGCGGTCAGTGTCAGTCGAAGATCGGTCGTTACAGATAACGGGCTTCCTTATGTCTGCGAGGGAGTAACCTCAACCACCAACCCCACCAACATTTTTAGGATGTTTAAGGTTCTCTATAGACTCAAGTTTATCGATTGGAATAGTGGGAAGAATTGCAAAGTAATGAAGTGATCTGGTGGCGAGTGTTTAGAGATATCCGAATTCAAATAGTAAATTATGCGCCATCAGTTTCACCAGGAGCAAATGGGGTGGGTCCAAAGCATTCCCAGTGCACCATTTGTAATTTCATGTTAAAAATTAACTTAAATTAAGTCATGAACCCACCCCAACATTTAACCAATGATTGTAATGAGTGTAAGAACGTGAACGTGAAGGACGTACGTATGCACTACGTTTCTAATTTCCTTGGGAGTTGCAACAGCTAGTTGAATGGTTAGAAGAAGGCGTAGTTAAGATAGGAAAGAAGTCGCGAGCACGAGAAATAATCGTTCAAAAACAGGCAAATTACTCAGTAACCAGCTTTGAGCAGTCAGAGTTTCTACTTTAACTCTAAAGAGAAGGTTGAGTAGTAGAAAGTATGCAGTTTGAGAATTGCCAGAAATCATGCAAAATAGGTAATTGAAGATTGGAAGCGAGTTTGGTTCTCGGACGAGGTAAGTTTAGAATCTCCAGATTGTATGGCGAAGAACTGGAGAAAGATATCTTGACTGCACAAGCTCTCAAAGGGAGCCTTTTGGTGGCGGATGAATTATAGTCTTTGGCGTCTGTACAGAGTTAATCCCTATTTCTATTACCTACATCATTCAGGACCATTTTTAGAGGATTTCATGCTCCTGCGACGAGACCACGCATAGTTAGATTACTCACAAAAGGTCCACGGACTGGACGGAAGATGTAAATCGGATTGAGTACCTTTGAGATGCTCTAATGTAAGGCGTCATTTACCAACTCCTGGAAATCACCAGGAATTGGAGCAAGTATTAGCTAACCGAATAAAAAATGAAAAATCCCCTTTAAATATTTAGTTTAAAATCGTTAAAGCCATGTAATATGCTTCAAATTATGAACTAAAAAAACATTTATCTCGGTTATATTTTATATACAAAAATGTTAAAATTGTGCAAATTTTTAGAGGCGCCTGTACCACGAAATCAAACAATTCGGCCGCTAAAAAGTTCGTTGTTCTTACACCAAAGTACTCTGTAAGTCTCTAGAGTCTCATTGAAATCTGAATTTTCGAGTTGCCAGTGTTCATTTGCCTGTAGAATCTATTCTTGAGCGTATTTCTAATAGAAAATAAATAAAGGAAAAATATTCTATAACGAAATCCAAATCAAAATCGATAATAAAGAAAGTTAAACTGATCAACACCGGATATGATTCCATTTGTTTTCAATAACCTCTTTTTAGCTATCGTAAGAAGCTTCCCTCCCCCCAAAAAAGAGAAAAACAACCATCATCTACGAAGAATCCGTTCTCAATCAACACAAGAAATATAAATAATGAAAAACCGGCATTTCTTCCTCAAATAAACCTCTTTTTCCCAACTGAAAAGGCGAACAATGCTAGCGTGTCTCTAGCTCCTCCATTCGTCAAATTGAACATTCCCCTGCTTATTTTTTCCCCCGAGCCCACTTTGATATCTCCTCCCCGGTCGCTTCCAGTTTTAATAAGGACCCTGGGGACCCGCAGGGAAGGAACCCATGGATTTCCCAAGTTCCATTCTTCGCCGTCTCTACTCCCTCTATTGCCACGGTTTGTAACGATTTAGAATAACATCACAAAGGACGCCTTGTCCCGCGTTGCGTGCACGCGGGATCGTTTTCATTTGTTCGGTGTTTCGTGTTTGTTTTGTGTGAGTTATTTGTTTTTTTTTATGTTTTTTTTTTTCGTTCTGTCAACAGCGATCGGACAATTCTTGTCCTCTCGTAGCATATCGCTTGAAATTAATCTGCGTATCGCATACTGTCGTCGTATGTACCGTTGTCGCTGCATTGAAATATTATACCGGTTGCAATGCGGTTATATGTGTTGTGTATGACGTAGGAGTGGATAAATTCTGAAAAAAAAAAACTGAAATGAAGCGGTTACGGTTTCGGTTATCCATTGTGTGCGTAAAAGTATCTATGGACGCGCGGTAAAGTAGATTGGACGTAATGAAATCGGTAACGAATCCATTATTTATGATGCTTGTCAGTTATATTTCATTCTTTGTTATAGTTTTGTTATGATGCCGATATGAATTGCTTCCACGTGCCTATTTTTTTCATTTAAATTTAAATTTAATTTCTTTTCAAAAAGGCTCTTTTAGAATGCTTATCAGCATAACATTATTTTATTGATAAAGGTATACCATAAGAGGATTAATGGTATTCTATCAAATATTGCGAAATTACTTTTTAATAAAAAAAAATATTTTCATTAAAAACAAGTATTTTGTCAAACTTAACCGGTTCAATTAAGCTAGTTTGGAGGCAAAAATTCAAGTTTTACACGCAGATCGAAGTCAATGAAGATGACTGGGTGCATTGTTAATTATTAGCACACTTCCACTTCCAGTCCGCAAAAACGGAAGCTCTCAGCTAAGCTTTATAATTTGATTTCCAAATCACTAGTGAGCTAATTTTGTTAACTTTTTTAAGACTCTTGGGTTTTCGTAGCAGTAAATTGAGAAAGGTTTCAATTTGTAGTCACCAAGTCCATTCTGAACAACAATCACTGTCGAATGGACTTTAGATACCTTGTACCTTCAGGTATCTTCTTCTACTACTGTAGTGAGCTTCTTCTGCCATAGCTTCGAATGTCTCGGGAAAAAAAGATGCAGCTTCTTTATCGACATTTATTGCTTCTCCATTCTCCACGATGCTGTGCCAATTACACAAAGCTTAGCAGAGTTTTGATCAACTGCATAGTTAAACAATACTGAAGTATCGGCACACTCCGCACCGCACAAGTTTACACATGGTCGACATAATACATTCGGTCTTGATTGAATCTTGATCGTATCCTCGAAGCAGCTGTCCCGGATTAATCAATTAAACTTGTGTTGTGTGGAGTGTCTCGATACTCTCGTGTTGTTTACCATATTACTCCACAGTCCTTGCTATCATTGGATATCATGGATGAATTGGATACCATGACGTTCACGAATTGTGCTTGAATTCAAAGATTAAGCATTTTCACTGCATCAACAAATACAATTCTTATTATAATTCACTTAAATCTGCTATCAAAATAATTGACAATGTTAATATCAATTGAAACTAAACATGTTCCGGGTTTGAACCGTGTCATGTCGTTGGTTAAAATAAAACTCGACGTTTCGCCTACAATCGTATGGGGCTTCTTCAGGAGAGTGATTGTGGGCGAAACGTCAAGTTTTATTTTAACCAACGACATGAGACGGTTCAAACCCGGAACACGTTTAGTTTCAACTGACTCTGGCCGTGGAAGCCTACGTTTTTATATTAATATCAATGTTTATTTATTTTTCTTTTCTTATTAGATGCAAGAGAATCAGATTTATTTCGTTTGGACGTCATGGTTTTTGAAAGAGCTTAGAAAGCTTATAATAAACTAATATCAACATTGGTCGAAACACAAAAATCTGCGGGCGGCTTGCCTTTAAAGCAAGAACCCCGCAACACCAACTTCGCGTAATTCAGGGTAGCGTAAGTCAGAGTATGGCTATGTATAGGCTGGTCAGAAATTCACGGAAAATCACCGTAGGACGACTTTCTGAGTCGACAATCCTAATTCAGAAAAGTTGTACGATCTTTAGTTAAGCCATACGAATTCCTTAAAAGAAGTTTACATTCGGCAACAGCGTTTCCACTACAACATCTAATTACAAAATGCTGGAGATGGCACAATAACGAAGTAAACATTTGAAACGAAAAAACAAGCGTCAAAATTTGGCAACTAACTATCTTTAAATTACCACCAAGCGTTTCTCTAGCTCAAGTTTGCCATAAACACTTTAAGATAAAGAAAGCAGTTTTTTAAAAAATGTTGGAAATACAAAATTAGACACAACAAAACGATTAATTGCATCATCGTTATGTTGCATAATTCTACTTGACTGTCAAAAACAAGGCTTTACCAGAGACGATTTAAAAAAATTTAAATTATTTTTTAGTTGTACATTTTCAACTTTGATGGGCCTTGTGTGCCATAATGAATACATGATACCGTCTAACCTTTATAATTTAAGATTGTCGATTTAGGAATCGCCCTACCTGACGATTTTCTGTAAATTTCTAACGAGGATGTATATTTTTTTACAACGGAACAGTTGCAACCCACAAACTCAAATTTCGCTGAAACTGTAGAGACTGAAGTATCATAATACAAGAAATTTTTTTTTACTGGATGAATCCTCGATTTCGGGGTACAGCGCTCCTATAATCGAAAGAAAGGGGTGAATTATTTTCGGAAAAAGATAAACAACTGAGATCCCTATTCTTTATAATGCTTTACTGATTTATCAAAAATAAAGAGGCTTTTTCGAACAAAACAGTGTTGCATTTAGACGGTCAAAAGTTACCAGATTTAAAAGCGATAAGAAAACTTAATTCTGAATAAATTCAAAAAAATATACGCTGTAGTTTTCGAGATATTTACAACATCGGGGACTTCAACCGCTAAAAAGTGGAGTTGTTCTTATACGAAGATACTCTTTCAGTAGCTACAGTTTCATCGGAATCTGATTTTGAGGATTGCCAGTGGTCACGCTGCTTCGTTCTAATTCGTGTCCAATACGGTCTTACTAAAACTTGCGGCTTTGCCGCTCTTTATCAATCCCAAGAGTCAGTTGTACTGAAATGAATTAAAATTAATTTTAATTCATTTCATAATCACTCAAAAATGCTTAAAAAAAATAATTAAATCTTTTTCTTTATATCAACAAAAAGGTATTGGATAAACATCTAAATAGGTTTCGTAAGCGACCATGCATCTTTTAATTTTAGAAATTTTTCCAAAAATTTTATTAATGACAAAATTACATGTATTGATATTGAAATCTATTAATAGAATGAACATGAACTATTAACGCCGAAAGGCATTCGTATCCATTAGATATAATTGAAAATGACATAATTAATATCCTACTGCGTTCATCTCATTAGAGTTGGTCGGACGAAATTAAACTCAATCTGCCTGGGATAGGTAAAACGGCGTGGATAACGATCACAAATACGCGAAATTACTACCGAATCTAATTTCATCGCGGACATTCCATTAAAATCGGAAAATTCGGACAATTTAACGTGGAAGCACACGCGTCCCTATCCCTGTGAAATCAATAATGCGACACAAATTTACTATATATAATACAATATATGTTACGATCGTTTCCCAATGGAATGACACGTACAATTATTGAAAATTTAACATATTTTTCTGTATTTTCACAAAATTTTCCTCGTATTAGTTTTATTTATAACGAAAATAAATCAACAGAAGAACATCAATTAATATATTTTTTATGCAATTTATTGACTAACATTATTGGATATAATGTGTTGCGTCGTCATCAGCGGTTCTGTTGCTTCGCTGTTTTCTTATTTCCGGGGAAAAATAGTTAAAAACCTCGGTTGGGTCCAGTTTTGAATCTGTATACTCTAGTTAGTCATCCTATGGTCGGCGAGAAATTTGTATGATTTTGATAAGTTCTTGAGATGCCTCTGACTAGCGGGTTGGTATGGGTGACGTTGGCATCATACAACTTGATAGTTCTCTCCCGTACCCGGCCTCTTAACGCCGTCGATGAATTGGTGTCCATCTTCTTCAAGAATTAGATAATTTCTTAATCATATAAATGCTTAAATCTCAATTAGGAATAGTAACTTTTGCTTCGATATTTATCATAAGCCAGCATATACAGGTATAACCATCAACAACACTTCCAACCACCTAATCGAGCATAAGTTGTCGGCTTTCTCTAGCTACCTTTACAGTCTGGTCATTGTTCCACTTTCCCGCGATAACTGTATGAAAGAATTGCAAACCATCAGCAGACTGCTTCATTGAATGAATTTGACTTTTCTAACTATAGAAGAGCAAAATTCAGCAGTATTAGAAAGGCTTACATCGGAGAGAAGAACTCCTTCCTTGACCCCTCCAAACATGTCCTTAACACCTTCAGAGGTAGGTACAAAGTCTTTTAGATCCATTCTTTTAATTACGCTCATATCATATAAGATAGATAATATCCACATAAGTTTTAAAACGCTTCACACGCTCAAAAATTACATCCTGAATAACAACGATAAAGCCGATAATGTGAAAAGAATGTGGCGGCTACTTACACAGCTGCGGAGATTCTGACGCTAGGTCGCTAGGGATGTTGGTAGGACTTACCCTCTGTGGATATTAGATTCAAAGAACACACTCGGTGTCTTGAAAACCTTAAATACACTTTGGCGGAATATTCTAGCTGATTTCACCCTGTTAGTGTTGGTAATTTAACTAACTTTCTTCAATTTATACTTTTTCAGATATCAATAATTACAGTTCTCTGCAACACCTTGTATAGAAAATATCGAAACTTTCCGAAGATTCAAAACACCGAATGTAAATAGAAAATATTATTATAAGGAAGTAAACTCAATTTCATATAACCAAAAACAGTTATTTATTCACTTAACATTAGACTCAAAACATTATATATTGCACAATACATTTGTTAGAAGCTCTACTTAACAACAACAGCCGCTATATCCGCAACCACCACAACCGCCACAACCTAGAAAAACCAAAGAAGAACAAGTTACAAAGCGATTTAAAAATATCAGCTTTTGTGATAAGAACTGCAGATCGTAGCCATTTTTTAGAAATAAAAAGATAAAAACAGAACCAAGCAACTCTTGCTAATGTTTCTAAAGGTCTACTACAATAAAAAATTTAAAATTAGTGACAGTTTTTACAGTATTACAATACCAAGAAATACAAAGTGTATAGGGACTTCTATATCCAGAATCACAGAGTAGAGTTATTTAATTAAACACGTATTTAAAAGTAAAGCAAATGCGTTCAAAAGGAACAAAATTTGAACTATGTTACCTGGTGCTGGAAGATAGACGTAATGTGGGTGTCCACATCCGCCATAGCCTCCATATCTGCCATAGCCTCCACATCCGGCATAACCTCCACAACCGCCGCAACCTCCACATGCTTCACAAGGTGCTGGAGGAGGTTCTACACAAGATTTGGATACTGTAAAATGGTATTTTTCACTGCATTCGAGAGCTGGGGGATCGCAATGCTAAAAGATAAAAAAAAATCATTAATTATCCTTCTAAATGGACCAGCAGAAAGTGTTCTTACTCACAGGAAGGCAGCAAGAATTAACTTGTGCGATGGCAAAAGCCACAAAGAGAGCTGCAATTACGAACTTCATCCTTATTTTACCGGGTGTTTTTTTCGCCTTCTATCTCAAGCAATTGAAACTTTGAATTGATTGACTTCTCATTTTATAGGAAATGCATGTCACTTCGGAGTGTGGGGAAATGCGATTCGCTACGACTTTGTTTACTTCCGTTAACAAAACACTATTGCGATTTGTTTTGTTTTCGCAACGATTTGTTTTCGAATTATTGTTTACTATTCGAGTTCATTATAATGTAGAGGTAAATGCACTTAATAATACAACTAACAATGATTTTTGAATGGAACGTGTTAATATGTAGGGTCAGTGTTAACTTTAAACACTTGTCTAAGGTTAATACTCCCTCTAAAGGCATTCGATCCGGATCCTAGCTACATTGTTCCATACCGGAACTCCGTACGGCAGGATGGGTCGCAGTATGACTTTATATGTGAGCAATTTTATCCTCACTGGAGCTGACCAAAATAGAGTATAGGTGCCAAGTACTACGATAGTCTTGTGGCAGTTCTCTTGTATGGCCTTATATGTTAGGCGTTGATCGAGCTTAACTCCTAGGTATTTGGCACACGATATGAAAAAAAAAAACAGCAACGCTGTTAAAAGTAGGTGTTATGGGAATATTAAAAGGCTGGGTACGCCTAGAAAGAGTGGTAAGGTTTCCGAGTGTGGGTGTATCTTCGCAAGTTTGCAATGTGGTTACGCATTTTATGGACATCTGTGAAGGAGGAAAAGGAATGGGAATACGTTGCAGTGTCGTCGGCGTGGAGTG
>LR736874.1:6017391-6051407 GCA_902654985.2 Oryctes borbonicus
CGTTGGCGGCGAGGTTTTGTGTATTGTACAACACAAAATAAGCTATAAGCTATAGGATATCCATTTTCCGAAAGGGAAACGCGTCGGAAGGACAATTATACGAGTTAGTTATATATCGCAAGGGAAAGGACGATAGAGGGAAGGAAGATGGAATGGGGTCAAAATTAACTTCGGCGAGCATATGTTACGCTTGATATCCGCAATGCGGCCGCCAAATTGTTCTTTCCTTCTTTGTTTTTCGACCCGGCTACCGTTCGTTTTGGTTCGCGTGGTAATGTGTCGAATTCGATTAGACAGAATCGAGTAGCGCTAGAGGTGGTGGGGAGGGTCAGTCGATGGCCGGTCGAATTTCGCAAATGTAGGATGTGCGGAGTTGATAAAACCGTAAAAAAGAGAATGGAAAGCCAACAGTGCGCGGCCTAGAACGTTAATTTTGTTCGAATTAAATCGAATGAAATGCACAAAATTTGATCGTAGTGAGGTTCTGACGAATCTCTCTAACGAAGAAAAGTTAATTTTATTCAGGAATGAGATGTTAAGAAACAAAGATAGATTATTAACTTCTTCTTCGAAAAACAAGAAATTAACGAAAAAAATTAAATTCGTAAGAACTGAGTAGTCCTGTGTATGCAGAAAAACCTAGTCACAGAAACATGTTTCACCAGAGAAGAAATGTATAGTTGGTTGTGGCAAAACAGTAAATATATACAATATAGAAAGCTTGTATCTTAGCAATGGATCTTGTAAGGCTTCTTTAAATTGTCTGGCATTAAGCTTCTTTTGAGGAAGACAGTATGTTGGAAATCCCAAAGAAAGGAATACTAAATTAAATTTAATTTAACCGATTAAAGAAAAAAAAAGAAGTAACAAAAATCTTCACATTTTCAAAACTGAAATGTAACAAAACATTTCTCAAGCGGTTGATTGCGATTGATGGACAGTGGATAACCTACGGCAACAATGTGCGAAAAACATCGTGGTCGAAGCGAGAAGAAGCCGCGCACAATCTATGGCAAAACCCACACTGACTCACAGGAAAGTTATACTATTTGTTTGGTAGGATTAGGAGAGCACCGTGCATCACAATCTGCTGCCGTCAGGCAGAACCATCGATTTAACCTAGCCAGAATTGGTCAACAAAGGGGGTGTCGTACACCACGCTGATAACGCCAGACGTAATGGATCTTTAACGACCCGTTAGAAATTGAGAAAACTTGGCTCGGAGAACGTTTCCACCATAGACACAACTGTAGTTTTTGGCTTGTTAAAAAAAGATCAGGATCTAAGCAAACAGTGCACGTAAGCATTATTTTGAAGAAAAAGCATTTGATTCTAGGATGTTAATAAATATTTACTCTTCAGCCCTCAGATATAAGTTCTGCTATTAAAATTAAGACAAAAATTAAGAATGCTAAAATTCCAAAAACGAAGCTGTTTTCAGGAAAAAATTCTTTGAATGCCAGCAGTGTTGAAGATAATTCTACCATTAATACAGTTTGTTGTCAAGAGATAGCTCTCGCACCCAATCCCCAGCTCATGGATGTCTGCAAGGATACATACAGACTCTTCATCTCGGAAATTACCTATTGACAATAAATTTCTTCGTATGGGCGTTACACCAAATTCAGAGCCATCCCGACTTCCTCTATAATCAATGAAACTCGTTTCAACCAACAGAAATCCTTCATTATTAGCTCCAAAGAAATCCTCATATTTTACGTCGACAGAATCAGCAAAGACGTTGATCTGTGAACGTTTGAAAGGTACTTTGAGAAAAAGAATCATCGGCCCATATTTTTTCCGAGAATTTTGAATAGCGAAAATTACAGTAATTTTTGCGAGAAGCTTTGGCAGGTCTGTTAGAAGATATTACTTTACAACAATGTGCAACAATGTTTTTTCAACATAATGATGGCTATCCCGGTGTCCTGACTTAAGTCGAATAGATTCTTGGCTATCAAAATGCATAAAAAAAGGATTTATTTTACGGTGCCTGACGGAGTGAATGACGTTCTTGCACAAATTTACGAAGGAATAGCAGAAATAGACGAGGTTGATTTCAATTCTGCTACCGAGAATTTCAACCGTATAGTGAATATTGGCTCACCCTGTATTTGCCATATTAAACTACCTATTGATAGCCATTTAATTTAATTAACTCTGAAATTATTATTATAAAGGTTAAATTGGAGCAATTTTCACTGGATCTCGCTCAGTGGTTGAGTTGG
Organism: Oryctes borbonicus; assembly: GCA_902654985.2. Lineage (NCBI taxonomy): Eukaryota > Metazoa > Arthropoda > Insecta > Coleoptera > Scarabaeidae > Oryctes > Oryctes borbonicus. Next base: position 6,019,620 of record LR736874.1, read on the forward strand.
ACGCGATAACATTATTCCTACTTTTAATTTAAACTTCTACAATGATGTTCGTCGTTTATTCTTAACCTAACTCAATAGAAGAAAATAAAAAAAGAACAAAAAAAATTAAATAAAGAGATGAATTTTCAAATGGAGATCCTGCGATCTCTTTAGTTCAAAATACCCTAGAATGTAACCTATCCAAAACATTAATTGTAACGAAAACAAAACAGAAACAAAGAAACAAAACCCAGTTTTCGCCGGTTCTCAGCCCCCTTTGATGAATTTTCCACAATTTCCCGGCCGAAGCTCCGTCCCATTTGCAAATTGAATGTTTGTTAACAGAGGCGATCGGTCAAATGTCCTCCGGAGCGTCCCCCTCCTTCGCCGGCCATTCTTCATGTTGGCAAGGGCGTGCGGGCGATGGCGACGAACTAATATGAATTAGGGGCGAAATTTTCGGCCGGAAAATCCGCAATCGCGCCAAATACGTTGGTTCGGGCCGAACACGGGGTAGAACGGCGCCTATCTTTATGACGCTATTAATTTTTAAAATGGACCCTGACGCTATCGACAAAAGAGAAATCGAACTCTCGATTGCGTGAAAAGAACGGCTTGTTTTTTCGATATTTCAACGGGAGAGGGAATTGGCGAAAGGGACGGGTGTTCGCCCGATTTCCATGGAGGGTGCGAAATTGGCGGGTGATATACAAGGTTTAGCTAAAAAATTCGTGTTGGTTTATACGATTCATTCATCATTCCAAATTGAAAAATCGATGATATTCTTGATACGCTATTAACCTAAAAATTAATTAATTAATTATTAATGTTAAAGATTTGAGGGCAAGTTTATAAACTTTCTGATCCATGAAAAAGTTGCTTTGTTATTGAAATAACTTGCTGGTCTTGCACCTCATCAACTTCAAAGACAAATTAACCCATGCATGTTGGCAGATTTCTCTGACTGCCGTAATACAGATCGTCCACCAAAATTCACGTAATTTACCTGTTTATTAAACTCACAAGCTTATTATTCCTATTTAATCAAGGACGCGCGTCAAGAAAACATAACATGGGACCTGTAGATCGATTCGGAGTTATACGTTTCGGACGTCTCTGGGTGCTCCAATTATCGCCCTCAATATACGGCTCTACTGCACTTCCAACCCTTTGATCTGAGACAGAGGTACTTCTCTCCTGCTTCCATAGCAGAGGATTATTTTTCAATGCGGACTTCATTGAGTACTTTGCTGGTCTTGTAAATGAATCTAACTGTCACACATTTTGTGAATTGATTTGTTGTTTCCCCATCTTGGTGCATTCCACAAATGTATCTATGGCTCGTTGTAAGCCTCTCTGCTGAGTGTGATATACAATGCCGTTCAGAGATGTTCGGTCGGTTGGAAAAAAACATGACTGAAAAACAAAACTAAAAACAAAATGCAATTTTATTGTATGTACAGGTAAAAAAGACAAATATAAATAAATAAAAAGTTATTCTGGCCTAATATAACATACTGAACATTATTTTTTTTTTTCATCGAAAAAACCTCCTTTGCTGTTAATCATCGCTCGAACTATTCTAGGCATTCTGTCGATAAGTTTTGTTAAAACGGATTGTGGAATATTAATCCATTCATGTTGCAGAATATTCCGTAAATGTTCTTGTGAAGTTGGGCATATTTTTCGGATCCTCCTGTCCAGTTCATCCCACAAAAACTCTATCTATAGGGTTCAAATCTGGACTTTGTGGGGGCCATGTCATTACTTGCAGGATGTGCTGTTCTTCTTGCTCCTTTAGATAATTCTTACACACTAACGCGGTGTGTTTTATGTCGTTGTCATGCATGAATGTAAAGTTACGGCCTATTATACGCAATCCTGATGGCACTGCATGATTCTAGAGTATCGCAAAATAATGTTCCTTCCTCATTACACCCCGTACTCTGCATAAATCTCCCGTCCCAGCAAAGGATAAACATCCCCACACTAACACAGAACTACGCCCTTGCTTTACTGTTGGCACAATGCAGTTCGGGATCACTTTTCGGTTTTAAATCTTGGGACATAAACTCGTCGATTTTGCCCAAAAACCTCAAATTTGGCTCATCACTCCAAAGCACGTGTTCCAATCATCTAACGACCAATCTAGATGAGAACGGGCCCACTGTAGCCGTTTTGCTCTGTTGCCCCGACGTAATAAGGGTTTTCGAATGGCAATGCGTCCATGAAGGTGCGCTTGTTGAAGTCGACGTTTTACCGTACTCGCCGAAACTTGTTCTTCACGGCCGCGATCGACTTCGGCTGCTATTTGTGGCGCTGTTAATTTTCTATTGCGTTTGCTTAATAATACAATTCTCAAATCTTCAGCTTTTGTTGTTTTCCTAGATGCTCCAGGACGAACACTATTTTCTATAGTTCCAGTTGTCCGATATCGCTTTATGATGTCATTTACTGTTGAACTTCTCATATTTGTTTTTTCAGCAATTTGTCGCCCCGAATATCCTTCTTCAAACAGCGTAATAATGCGTGAACGTTTTTCTACACTTGTAGGCTTGCCACGTGCCATTTTGAAGTAAATTTTCTTAAAACTTTCGCGCAAAAACGACAGATGCACACCAACACACGTTTAACAGTAAAATGAAGCAAATTTATATCTTTACGCCCGTGATAAATAAACAAGAATGATACTGCGGTATATTTCCTAAATGTACTGTTCGTTAATAATCCCCGAACGACCCGTTTCAAAAGATCGGTACTTCCGAGAAATACTTGGAATGATAATAAAACTTTATTGTGGTTGTCGCAATATTTCTACTTTACATAATAATTTATGGCTTTAATCCCTTAGAAAAGAGTGTATGCTTAATATTTTTCCAATTTTATGTATTAATAATTGTATACAGTGTAATATAATAGATTTTTATTGTATGACCGAACTTCACTGAACGGCAGTGTACATTGCCAATAACGACAGCAAGGACTGTAGGCTAGTATGGCAAATAACACAAAATTATCCGCGCATTCCGTATAACACGAGTTTCGAGACAGCTGTTTTGCGGATACGTCGATCCTCATTTTCAACCGAATTCGATCTACGGCTGTCCCGGATTCATTAATTGAACTTGTGTCGTGCGGAGTGTGCCGATGCTTTTGTGTTATTTTCTACATTTCGCCACATCATCAACGTATATTGCTAGCTCAGTTTCCATGAGTCTAGGGATGTCATCGCTATTTCCCTCTCGGTTTATATCACCCTCCTTGGAAAACGACGAGCCGGGTATATCTCTTGGCGCCACCTAGTGTCAAAAGAAATACGCCCTTGTTGTCTAGAAAGCAGCGACAAAAAGCGGGTACAATTTGCAACGGTGCCAATTACAAACTAAATGAAGCTGTAATGAAATGACTACTTACTTTTCACATGCTTATTTTCAACAACACATAAGTATTGGCAACCTCCGCACCACACAGGTTTAATTTACTATATAGTAATATAATAATTAGTCTGGGACGGTCGTTTCCAGGACACGAATGGTTCTCATCATCAACCGGTGACCGAATGCTTATTTTAAAATACTGTTTGAGACTCTTTTAAATAACTTAGCTCTTCAGCTTCTCAGGTTCTGTAGTATTCGAATAACGAGTAATCAAGCATCAAGAAATAAGAGAATTGATCTCAAAAATAACAATGAGTTTTGTTACGAAAGCGAAAAAAATACGAATGACATTATAGCTAATAACAACAAATATAAAATACACAAAAAATGATTTATTTCTGAGAGAGAGAAAATGAATAGTAATTTTATTTAAACTACTAAAATTTATAACAAAAAAATATATAATTTAAATTAGTCACAGCAACAGGTTTGAAATAAATAGGAAAATATCGGATGATAGACGTGATCTGCTGGGGGGAATTGGACGGCGTCTTCTCGTCCTCCTGGTGGTAGCGATAGCTCTGCCTCACGGCTCTTCTGATGCACTTAAATAACTCACTCAAACCACTATTTCGGCTGTGGTTAACACACTCGCTGCGTGTGGTACTTGACGTAAAACAATGTTTCTAAAATTCTCCCGAGCAGTTTATTGTGATGTGCAAACTCGAATTCTACTACCTCCGACTTTAAAGGAATTTTTTTTACGTTCAGCTACAGGTGTTTAGTGCTTCATTGCTTTTGACTTTCCAACTTAGTTCTGAACTTCTGTGGTGCCAGATGCTCCTTCAGATCATTTGGTCTGAACTATACATTTTGTTTGCAATTTCATATTGAAGTAATCTTATTCTTACGACCATTGGTTAGCAATCTTTCTTATTAATTATAGTCTTTCAATTGTTATTTTTATTTTTGTTCTCCCGCGAATTAAATTTATTCATCTCTAAAACGAGCAGCTACCAAAATGTCACAGTATTTCGCCTTCTACACTACCCGACAAAAACATAGACGCGGTATCGTTTCTATTTACCAAACAAAGTTTATAAAATGTAAATGAGGGTTATTAATACTTGTTATGTAAATAGTCCATTTATAGATATTTCTGGGTATTTATTGCTTTGTGAGGGGTAATTGGGATTTTCCCAGGTCAAAATAGGAATTTTAAATGCGACAAAAATTTAGATCCTGTACATTTATCACATTAATATCAGCAAACATGGTTTAATTTGATACTTCTCTTTATATGCAGCAGTTGTGCTGATAAAGCGTACACGTTTCACTACGAGAAATTATATTTTATAAAGTGTTTGCAATATGGGTAGAAAAAAGCAATTATCCTTGATAGAAGGAGGTAAAGTTGTAGCCTGGCACCAGGATGATGTTAGTAAGAAGGAAATTGCTCGTCGGTTACGAAGAAGCGACCGAAAGCTGTAAGTGAGCGGGATAAACGCATGATATTGCGGTGTGCATCCAATTCTTCTGCATCGGCGAGAGTTATTGCAGAACAGGCGGGGGTACAAACGCACGTGCGTAATGTTCAAAGAGTTTTAAAGGCGTCACCGGTAATATCACGGAAGAAAATTTTGAGAAAACCGCCACTTTCGGCGAAACACAAAGAAGCGAGGTTGAGATTTGCTGAAGAACACATATCCTGGAAGAAACAATGGGAAAAAGTTATATTTTCCGATGAGAAACGTTTTAATTTGGACGGACCGGATGGGTACTCGCATTATTATCATGATCTGAGAAAGGAACCAAAAGTGAAAATGACCAAACAATTAGGGGGTGGATCTGTGATGATATGGGCAACGATTGGATTTCGCAATAAAAGTGGGATAGTGTTTTGCACAAACAAAATAACATCTGTACCGTATAAAGACTTATTGCGTGACAATCTTCTACGTTTTGGAAACCAATGGGCCGGGCGCAATTTTGTTTTGAACTGAAAGATTCAATAGTGACTGAATGGCAGAATATCCCTCAAAATTATGTGTTAAATTTATATAAATCTATTAATAACAGACTATTGGAAGTGATTAAGAACAATGAAGGATCTACGCATTACTGATCACTCATTTGTTGATTTTTGTTTCACATTTGTAACAAAGCGTCTAAATTTTTGTCGCAGAAATTGTTTGAACATTGGAGTAATAATTTATTATTTAGTTCATATATTACTGGAGGAGATATTTTTAAGTTTATTTTACTTTTATGAATAAAAACTTAGTTAGATATCTTGCTAGTTTCGCAAAGAAATGTAACCCTTAAAACCCGTAAAACATCTTACCACGTCTAGGTTTTTGTTGGGGAGTGTATATATTTCCCAATATGAGATTATATAATTTTGCACCATTTTTTTTTTTTTCTAAAGAGACCTCGGCTGCTGTTTGCCGCAATATCTTTAGTTTTTTGATTTCCAAATCTAACGCTCTCTAAATAGACAATAATACGGAAACAATCACCTATATACCCTAAAAATAACGGTAACTGCACGATGTACGGCATGCACTGCGCTGCTGGAATAGATGCGCCTACGCCATTTAATTAATAAATCGACTGAACGCGATTTTCCAATCAAAAGCAACTAACAGGAACAGCATCGCATCGTTTGCCCGTCTATTATTATAATTATTAGTAGGTGTAAGCGTTTATCGATGCAAAATGCACACCAATTTCAATTGAATCCGAATCGGTACGATGTCTGTGTTTTATAATTAGCGATATAATGATCAGAATTAGCCGCAAAAGCGATACGTTAGTACGTGAAATATTTGACGTGATTTAATTTCGCAGATGAATAGTTGTGGAGTGGAAAATTTATTGCACAGAACCATGAAATGGACGGGTTTGGCATTTATATTGGCTCTATGTTATATTAAGCGAATTAGGCCCCCGGACAGTATGGTACCTGAAATTATTTTTACTAACAAATTGAAAATTTTAATACCGAAGGTATGGGTGGCAATCCAATGAAGGCACAGGAGCCGGTAAGTAGCTATGGACTAAGCCGTAGACAGATGATATCCTTAATCCAAGGAAAGAAGACTGCACGAGAAGGAAGGTACACATAATCACTGATAGTCAAGCAGCTATCAAGGCACTTATGAATCCTATTACTAGGTCAAGTCTAGTAAAGCAATGTAAACGGACCCTCAATACACTTGCACAAGATAATAAATTATCTTTGATCTGGGTGACGGAACACCGAACTGACCAAGGAGGGTTATAAAAGACAATTCATACGACCAGAGCCCGTATGTGAAATCACAACGGACTCCGCTAGAAGGTTAGATAAAGAGCATGTAAAGAAATAGAGAATGACTGAAAGTCATCTACAAACGAAAGAACTAATAGGAAATGGAGACACTAAGTTTTGTGTTAACCGAATTAGACGCAACAAAAGAAAAATCAATAACATCAGGCTGGTGACTAGACACTGCCCCCTGAAAAAGCGTCTATATAACATAGGTCGAGTAAGTAAACTTTGGCGTAGAAGGAGCGAATTTCAAAAAGAAGCCAGTTTACATGTAATCTGCACATGTTTCGGGAAGAATCCAGTGGAACCTTCGAAAGTACTCGAATATCCCCTGGGCAAGATAAGCTGCTTGAGTGGAAATAAGAGTTCCATTGGAGACGATGCGAAGAGGATTAAGTGAAGTGCATGGACTACTGGTGGCCAACACAAAAGTATCAAAAATTGAAATGAAATAAAACAAATTAGAACAAAGAATAAAGAAACATAGATAACATAGATAGAGGCTAACACAGCTGAAAAACCTATTGCAAATACGATCCAGCTACCCTGTTATTTCAGTTAATGAACTGTGATTTAAATCAAAGAACTTTGATACCAAATTGAAATTTCGCAATGTAAACTGGTGTTTATTGCTACAGCTGGCGTGTAAAATGTAAGTGGCTGATGAGATGATCTTCCGATAGAATCAAGTAAGCTCCGGGTTCCTTGTGCTGAATAGAATATAGATCATCATTATAAAACGGGCTCTATTTTACACACGCGTACACCAACTTCCTTCTATATATAACGAAGCCCAGCATTTTTAGGGCAGATATTGGAATATAATTTCTGGGAGGATTGAAGCTAAGGCTTGAATCGAAGTAGACGCGAAGATCCCTGAAGATAAAGGAACAGCGAGCAAAAGGAACATCATCAAGGGGGTAATCATATTATAGTAGATCCATTTTCCTTGTGTATGTCAAAATTGTACACTTGCTAATATTCAATTGTAACTTGTTCTCTGTACAGTACTACATTTTATTAAATCGATCCTACATATAAATGCAATCGGTGTAAGTGTAATAAACACTTTTAGGTCATCAATAAACATACATCAACTGCAATCAATCCTATCCAACAAATCATTAATGAACAAAATGAAGAAAAGTTGGTCCAGATTGGATCCTTGTGGTACACCTGATACATCTTGAAAAAAAAAAACATTGCTGCAAACGATTGTTGAAGCCAAGAGAATCATTTCTTTTTTAATCGGAATAGCATGGTTTATTCCATCGAAGGTCTTTGAAATATCCGTGTAGGTTGTATCCACTTACCCACGATTAGCTGGAAATTTAAGTCTGACTGAATAAAGTAATCATTCATCTTTTTGCTATGAAGCCATGCTGATGTGGGGATATAGAATTACGTACGAGTGTAATATTTTAAATATTTCTGCGAAGCGATGTAGCAGCGATATCGGGCGATAGTTAATACAATATTTCCAGGTAACCCAGATTTGAATATCGGATACACGGCAGGAAAGCGACACTTGTAAGAGCTAAATTAAAGATAATTGCTAGTGGCTTCGCAAAAACAGATCAGAAAATTGATATCTCAAATTCAGGAAGTTCAGTTAGCTCAATGAAATATGTTAAATTCGAGTAAGCAATCTGCACTTCTATGGTATACGGCGATGGCAACTATAGCTGCTCAAAACCTATTTATCTGAAAGGAGCCAATACGTGATGTGGCAAGATTACAATTCAGATCTTACAAGCATTAAACACGGAGTACCACAAGGTTCCATACTAGGTCCGCCACTCTTCTTAATGTACATCAAGGACTTACGTTTTAATATTGATGAAGAAATCTGTCTTTATTCCGACGATACCTCCATCTTGGTCAAAGGCAAGAATTATGCAGGAAATCGCCAAATGCGATGCAAAGTGCTTAAGATTGGTTTTAGTTATATTATGGTATTATGGGGATGCAATTTCCCATGAAATTCAGCGCCAAAATAAATGTTCAGGGAGGTATCATTAGACCACATTTTTCGATGCCCACTTCAACGACGCACTTTGCTGCTTTAACTGATAGCAAGGGTTATAGAAGACGTACCACTTGATGCGATGAAGCCCCTAACCGTAACTACGCGGCAGCACACCACGCAATGCATTAAAACAAGTGGGTTGGCACTGAAAAACAAAAGTATAGCCAGCCAGATCTCAACCTGACACCTTCCAATTTTTTTTCTATGGAATCACGTGAACGAGATGGTCTACTTTCTACAGCAACGCGGATGTTTTTCCTTTGTGTATATCTATGTGTATAAAAAGAACATTAAAGATGGAGTACCACATAGTCCGGTACTGAGTCCGTTACTATTCCTAATATCGTCGATAACTTACCTTGCAATGTTGATGAAGAAGTCTGTCCGACGACACCTCAATCTTAGACGAAGGCAAAGATATGGTGCGCTCAAGATTGGTTTGCCAGAAATACTCTAAAGCAAAACAGTGAAACTGAGACTGTTGTGTTGTTACGTCAGAAGGAAAATTTTTAGGATTATGCATCGGTTGTATTCTTACTTGGGTACAACATATTGCTGCTGTATACGTCGTATTTTGTAAGAAGGCTCTGGAATGTGGCAACGTACGAAATAGCTAAGATATCTTATATTAACTTCTCCCACTCAATGATATCGTATGTCATTATCTTCTGGGGTCATTCTAATACGAAATACAGAAGATTGATACTTAAGTTTCAATATTCAGAATCTTTCAAATTTTTGCTAATGATCAGCAAAGTAACTGAATATAGAAATGCGTATGTAAACCGTTTGAAAATGTTTTATAATATATAGCAGCTACCTACAGTTGCGGCCACATAAATAGCATAGGCATCAAATTTCGCTTGAATTAACCGCTCAAGCTATTCCCGTTTAAATTTTTATTAAACTAGCATGAGAGTCCCCGAGAAGGTTGCGTGTACTTCCCCTAGCTACGTATTCCAGAACAATGATTCGGCATTCAATGAAAAAAAAAATAGTTTCACTTTTCTAGGAGGCACAGTTGTCGGTTCTGTAGTGAAATCTTATTATAGTGTTACGATTCGAGTTATTTTGTACCAAAAAAGTGGTGTACTTGCCACTTTTAAAATTAACATTTTATTAATAAAAAAAATTTAGATGTTAGTATAATGGGACGAGGAAAACATTGCACACCAGAGAAAAGAGAGTTAATTTGCACCATGAAAGAGAAGGGCATATCAATTTCAGAAATATCACGAACATTAAATTGTTCACGTAAATTAATACAAAATACGATAAAGCATATTTAGACGGAAAAAACTTTAGAAAACAAGAAACGGAAGATTAGGCCTCGTAAAACAACCTTACGACAAAACAACCTTATTCGTCGATTAAGTCAAGAAGATCATTTTCGCACAGCTACACAAACAAAAACCGAATTTAATAAACAATTTGATATTGATATATCGAGAAGAACAATACGACGTCGGCTGAAGGAATTTAACTTACATGGGTGTATTGCAGTACGAAAGCCACTCGTGTCAAATAAAAACCGTCAAAGGAGATTACAATTTGCGAAAATGCGCAAAGAAAAGCCGCTTTCTTTCTGGAAATCTGCACTTTGGACAGATGAGAGCAAATACAACCGACTTGGGTTTGACGGAAGAATGTATGTGCGACGCCCCATCAATCAGAGATTCAACCCTAGGTACACTATAAAAACATTGAAACACGGTGGAGAAAGCGTAATGGTATGGGCTTCTATGTCATGGCGTGGTGTAGGGCCTATATTCAGAATTGCAGGAAAAATGGATCAGTATGTTTATCGCAACATTTTAGAAAACGTGATGGAACCATATGCTGATGAATTTCTTCCAGTAACCTGGGGTTTAATGCACGACAATGATCCCAAACATACGGCGAGGACCGTAAAACAGTAGCTAGAGGAGAAACAGATTCGAGTGTTAGAATGGCCTGCACAAAGCCCTGATTTAAATCCCATAGAAAATCTATGGGGGGATGTTGAAGTTGTTATAAAGTGTAAATCCCCAGCGACATTAGACGAATTATGGAATACTATTGAAGAAGCCTGGCATAACATTCCTGTAGAGAGATGTCAAAAATTAGTTGAAAGTGTGCCGAGAAGATGTGCAGCAATATTGGCTTGTAAAGGGTTTCCAACAAAATATTAAACGTAAAAACAAAAAATTAAAAAAGAGAAACAATACAGTATTTCGTTATTGTTATTAAGTGTACTATTTCTATGCCCGCTTAAAAAATAATATATTTATTTTTTTAATTTGTTTATCTTTAAGTTTATAAAATATTGTGTGTTCATTATAAACTGCATGCCATCTGCTACATTTTTGTTAAGCTAATTTAAATAAATCACTTGTTAACATTTACAAATTTATTAATTCATCCATATCAGTTTACCTGTACTATTTATATGGCCGCCACTGTATATAAGTACATTAATAACATATCCTAATAGCGTTCACCAATTCTAACCCTCGTAATCATCCGACAACTTGATCATATTTAAACCGCGATTGGTTCGAACATCTGGATATTAACCGCTTCTCCCGGCAATAAATCAAATCGTATATCCAGCGAAAGAGGATACTACCGCAACATTGCGACTACCTCATCCGTCACAATTTCGCACACGAAACATGAGCTACGCTTGCAGACACGTTATACAATACATCCCCAAATCCAAAAACAGAGAAAGACGAAATACAGGTTTGGCGTAATACTATTATACATATTTTACACGTATACCTTCGCTCATACATCAAGTAAATTGCCCGGAAAATGTTTTAAATTAATTAAGTTAATTAAAATCCGGACATGGACGCCGACTTCCGCAAAAATTAATGCCGGCATCGGTCCGAGACGAGGTTATTAAGCAGCGAAGGGTATGGGTAGAATCTCTGACAACTCGCTTGATGATGAATTGGTTTATTTTTTCGTTTTACCTCGCATGAAGAGAGCCGAAATAGGACGTTGAAAATGTAATTTATATAATAATATAAATGTGGTAGTTAATGGTTTATTAGATAACTCATATTGATGATGGTGGCGCAGATTGCAAATTTAAATTTTGAGAATTTTCGAAATTTTGCGGTTTTTATCATTTCTCCAACTTTTACAAAATTACGAAATGATTATAAAAAAAAATCATATTAAAAGAATGGAAAAATGATGGAATCCAGGATGATTGGGGTGTGCTTCATTTGAGTCGATAAATTTCCTGGGAAGCTTAAGAATAATGTAACTCCATGAAGCTACGCGAGAATAAGTTGCTCCTATCGGTATAATATAAACAGCTTCACGTTTAGGGTTTTCTCAGTAACTTTGATAAAAACCATGTAGTCCCACCATTACGCTATCCTCTCTCCCGGACACAACAGGCTGCCTATGCATTCTGCAAATGGTTCTTAACTTATCCCGCTGCGACCTTTTCAGATCTATCGCAGTTCCTCTATCATTAGATCAATTACTTCAGCTTTGCCTTCTTCACTAAACCTAGCAGCCTTGTATGCAATCCCTCTACGTAGGTTTCGGCCTTTTGGACATTCCGAGCTCATCTCTCAGAGCCGTATTCCTGCTAGTGTTGTGTAGTTGCACAGGATGTGGAAAGCAGTCTCTTCTTCTGCCTGGCAGAATCTACATGCTGTCTCCTCAGTTAGGCTCAGCTTCCTGGTGTGTTTCTTGAGGATACAGTGTCCTGCTAGCAGCCCCATTATTGATATTACTTTAAACATAATGAAAGGTGGTAGCGCATTTTCAGATAAGTGATGCTGTGGAGAAGAATTTAATATCAGCGGGGCCATCCAAAAAAGAATTAAAATTCACGGAAACCCTGTATATTAATGATTTGATCATGAGGTTTGATGCAGTCGAGTACATTCGATGAACAAAGAAGTTAATATTTTCTAAGAGCCCTTATTTAGTAGACGGAGCTCCAAAGAATCGATATTATATAAGTTCAGCGGCAACTTGTGACTAAAGCCCTGTTCCGGATAATAACCTTGTTCTTTGAAGTACATTTATTTTAACGAACATCTCTTGACTTGCTCTAATAGATTTAATATTTATATATCGACAACCAAATCAACGATGCATATTCCAATTTGGAACGTACAAAAGAAACGTATCATACGACATGCGTAAAGCCGAGTTAGCAATCGTATTGTTGCGGTCGCTAAAAGTGAGTTTAAAATAGAGCAAGCAGGTTAAGAGAAAGTTACAACTCTACATTGGGAAACGTTTACGCTTAATTTAGATCAGGGAAGCCACCATTATGCTTTCCTCCGAGGCGGTCTTTATCCAGTGCCAGAATCATGAAGGGACTTCCCCTTTGTTGATTAATTATAAACCGAAACAAAACATTACTTTAGTTTTAAACTTTTAATGGAGCGCATCTTCCTTCCTTTAAAAGTACCAAGAAACCAGAAAACAGCGGACTAAGGCCTTCATCAAAATAAATATTATTAGCGTGTCTTTTCCTCCTTATGTAAAAGCATTTCCATCTATCGCTCTCTTCTTTCTACTTTTTTGCCAATGTTCTCAACCTTCGTCTCTAATATCTGTCTTATTATTGCGTTTCCGCAGAGGTACTCCGCACTTTTGCACAGCTGAATGGGCTTCCTGGGAGATATTAGAAAGGAAAACAAAAGTTTTGGCGTGGGCACGATGAAGATACGATACCACTTGGATGTAGGAGCCTAGGGCAGTTCCAAGAAGTCTATTATACGTGGGAGAGATAACGATCGAGGATAACCTGCACGTTTTGAGAGTAAACGTGTTTTGTTTGGAGGAAATGTTGAAATTTCCCTGTGGATTTTTACATCCGTTATTATTATTATTCTAGAGACGGGCCATGGCGCAGTCGCCTTTAGTCACTCCGACCTAAATAAGTCTATTGTACAAGCCCTCTTGCGTGTTGGAATATTCTCGAGCCATCCGTATATCATGCTAGGGTATCTCCTTTTCTTTGGGGCTTTCAATGATCACCTTATAAGGCTGATCCAAATTGTTTCGCATAGAGATAGTGTCCTTTGCAAAGTACATCAGATAATTTATGTAGGAATCTTCAAAGATTTTGATGCCTTCTAAGATCCCCAAACTGCAATCTCATCATCGTACAAAGAGGGCACTTGAAGTACCCTGCTTCCGAATGTGAATGTGAAGCGGTGTTAATCCCAGCAGCGCTGCTACACACGTAATGTTGATGAGACATGCAAGTCTCTGATTTTGTTGAAACTGCTGTTGCACAGTCTTCTGGGTTGTTTTTGGCCACCAAACCAAGGAGGCGTAGATGATCGTGGATCTGATTATTGCTGTAGATGACCAAAAGCTCATTTGAGGCTTAAGACCCCACTCCTTACCAAGCAGCTTACAGCTTTTTTCTTTAAGTTCGATATGTAGGAGTTGCACGACTCCCAAGTATTCAATTTCAACGCTGAAGTTAATAGCTTTCTCTTCGATGGTGGGTGTTTTTAAACAGACCTTTCTTCTCCTGGCAAAAGGGACGATTGTAATCTTTCGTAGATCCATGCGCAAGGCACCAAAGCAAGGGGTCCTTTCACCTCTGCTTCACCTCGCATCCGTTAAAACCAATCTTCAACATTTTCTGTGAGATGTCATTATTTGTTTCCAGTTATCACTACGTTGTTAAAAATAAAATTCAGCGAAGCTTAAATAGCTTATAACAATAAACAATGAAGTAGGAAACGCAGATTCATCAGCTACACAGTGTTGCCGCGCTAAATTTCGTATTGCCAACATACCTTTGACACACCGCTGTTTTTGCGACCATAGCTAGCTAACAAACAGTTTATATGAACGCGCTCAGAAGTGATAACATTTTGATTTAAACCCATGCGCGAAAAAAACTCCTTTCCGATAATAAATCGACGAAATAATCTGCATTATCCACCGAATCACGACGTATAATTCACAGACTCAAGCGTGGACACTTTCAGAAAAAACGAATCGCCGAAGTGAAGCAAAAAATACGCTCTCTCAGCAAAAAAAAACACCTGCAGTCGCACAATTCTTCCATTTCTATCCTACAATCCCCGGCGCCTCGGCAAAATATATATTTCGAATCGTTAATCTCATGCAGCACTAACGTCCTCAAACGGAGGGAGAGAGACAATCCAAAATGTACGCTTTTAGGTAAAAACGAGGATTCCGAATCGAAAATATCTGTGTGTATACTCGTTCTTGCTCCTCGTCTATCTTTCACGAGCGAAAGACCGGCTTTAAACGGTATTACTAGTGCTTTCATATGTAACGTTGAGCTTTAAATGGAAAATCTAGATATAGCGTTCCAATAAAGTAATGCGTGTAGATTTGTGTAGATATTGTATATTGATCGCATTATTTCTGTTATTATGATTAACAGAGAATTAATGGGTCTTGTTTAACTTTGTATGTAGTCAATGTAAAAACCGAAATTACATATGGATCAAATTAATGTGAAGAATATGGGATTGGAAACAACCCAAATCAAATACAAATTAAATTAATGACGACAGGAAGGTTGTTATTGGTAGAGATTTCAATATTATCTTTAAATCACAACGTGGTAAGAGGGTATGCGTCTGACTGGGCAGGAGTTACGCTAGGATCAAATTTTCTTGGTGGATCCGGCATACTGTTGAGTCACCATTCGCAGTTGGAGCACAATTACGGCGAGGGCGTGATAGTAACAAAGTCATTACACACAAAGGACTCTGAGTTAATCCACGTTAATTCTTATACAGGATACGGAGCAACCGCATGTTGTCTAACTGGTATGTTAGAGAAACACTTTGTATCACATGTTGCTCGTTAAATTTTTCAAAGGTTTCTAGTAGAATCCCCTAACAAATAGTTTTATTACCTCCACGATCTCTCGGTCTATAGCCGATCGAATATGTTTGTGGTTCAAGAATGAATTCACCGCATCTCTTATGAAACACGAGATGCAACCTACACTCCCCGACAAAAACTCAGACGCGGTAAGATGTTTTACGGGTTTTAAGGGTTACAACATTTCTTTGCGAAACTAGCAAGATATCTAACTAAGTTTTTATTCATAAAAGTAAAATAAACTTAAAAATATCTCCTCCGGTAATATATGAACTAAATAATAAATTATTACTCCAATGTTTAAACAATTTCTGCGACAAAAATTTAGACGTTCTGTTGCAAATGTACAACAAAAATCAACAAATGAGTGATCAGTAATGCGTAGATCCTCCATTGTTCTTAATCACTTCCAATAGTCTGTTATTAATAGACTTATATAAATTTAGCACATAATTTTGAGGGATATTCTGCCATTCAGTCACTATTGAAGTTTTCAGTTCCTGTACCGTGAAATATTGACGGCCTCCGCCATAAACGCGACGTGCCAATTCACCCCGCATGTTTTCAATAATGTTTAAGTCTGGTGGCCGTGCCGGCTGTAAAGTTTTAATCTTTTTCTCTTTATACCAATCAGTAATGCTTTTTGCTTTATGAATTGGCGCGTTATCTTGCTGAAAAACAAAATTGCGCCCGGCTCATTGGTTTCCAAAACGTAGAAGATTGTCACGCGATAAGTCTTTATACGTCACAGATGTCATTTTGTTTGTGCAAAACACTATCCCATTTTTATCGCGAAATCCAATCGCTGCCCATGTCATCACAGATCCACCCCTTAATTGTCTGGTCATTTTCACTTTTGGTTCCTTTCTCAGATCATGATAATAGTGCGAGTACCCACCCGGTCCGTTCCAAATTAAAACGTTTCTCATCGGAAAATATAACTTTTTCCCATTGTTTCTTCCAGGATACGTGTTCTTCAGCAAATCTCAACCTCGCTTCTTTGTGTTTCGCCGAAAGTGGCGGTTTTCTCAACATTTTCTTCCGTGATATTACCGGTGACGCACGTGCGTTTGTACCCCTGCCTGTTTTGCAATAACTCTCGTCGACGCAGAAGAATTGGATGCACACCGCAATATCATGCGTTTATCCCGCTCACTTACAGCTTTCAGTCGCCCCTGGCCTTCTGGTTTGTCGTAATATTTCGGATCTTTTAGGAAATTTCTAACAGAATGATCGCTTCTTCGTAACCGACGAGCAATTTCCTTCTTACCAACACCATCCTGGTGCCAGGCTAGAACTTTACCCCTTTCTATCAAGGATAATTGCTTTTTTCTACCCATATTGCAAACACTTTATAAAATATAATTTCTCGTGGTGAAATGTGTACACTTTACCAGCACAACCGCTGCATATAAAGAGAAGCATCAAATTAAAACATTTTTGCTTATATTAACGTGATAAATGCGCAGGGTCTAAATTTTTGTCGCATTTAAAATTCCTATTTTGATCTGGGAAAATCTCAATTATCCCTAATAAAGCAATAAATACCCAAAAATATCTATAAATGGACTATTTACATAACAAGTATTAATAACCCACATTTACATTTTATAAACTTTGTTTCGTAAATAGAAACGATACCGCGTCTATGTTTTTATCGGGTAGTGTACCTAAAATACAACAGCATAGGAGGAACTTGATGGTTCCACATAGCCTATATACCCCATTAGACCATTACCACAAGTAAAACAGAACAAGGGCTTGAGATAAACTTATCAACTCTTTGAATCCCCGTTCAAAATGTACAATTCTTCCAAAATAGCGTTTCGAACATCGACGTCCTTTTAGGTAATTACGCAATAAAACGAGCAAATCGTAAACTAACAGCTGATGTCTGCTATTTCGCACAGATCCGTTCTAAATCCATCGTGTTTGGCGGACTATTCTACGCTAAACGGGATCGAACTGCAATTTACCATGCAAAATCCGATTTATTGAATTACGTACAGCCCGAAGTGATACATACATAACTCGTAGGTACATCTATATGTATTATATTCGTATTATCCCAGCCATGTAGCACATGTTGCTTTCAATTTACTTTCCGAGCCGCAAATAACGCGACAACCAAATACGGACCAATTGTTGCTCTCTCGTTATGATCCTAGTTCTCTAAGCTGACGTAAGTTGTTACATTTTCCCCCCAAAAATGCCCAAAAATTAAATGGGGTGACGTAATAATGCGATACAACTAATTTTATTTTTATTGTTTATTTAATCCGACTATTGTCATTAATGTCTCATTTCAATAGGATCTTCAGAGCAATATACCTGAGATTCCACAAACAATAGCTATAACCAATTGGATACGTCGGTATTATTGTACATTACTTTAAAATTGTGCTGAAAAAACGAAGAAGCGAAAAGATGTTGCGGTTGGAGTAAGAAGAAAAATAATAGAACCTACTCCACTACATGGAAGAGAATTTTGTGGTCTTCTCAATAAAATTGATGAAAATAAGTGGGCGCCTTCTTGAAAAAAAGAAAGCAAACATTTGAAAGGAATTGAATAGAATTTAGCTATTAGATATTTAGGGAAACTTTGAAATATGAGCTTTAGAAACAACCGTACAACAAGGCTAAGATGTTTTGGACTATCGAAGCAAATATATGGAGTAAAAAAAAAAATTGGGAAATAAAGAATAGTAAGAAACGGAAGTAAACGAAGGTAGAGAATTACACGCGATTCAGATTCTAATTCCAAACAGAATGTAATGGAAGGAAAAAAATCATCAAAAATGATCTGAGAAGAGAAAAAGGCTCTAGCATAAATTTAAACTAAATACAAGCTTAAAGAATGTCAAAGGAGGTTTATGATCCTGCTCAAAATGAGCTAATTTTATTTTAACTCTCTTTCTGTAATTGCACACCTAATTTTGTTGATCAAAATGCACCGTGAGGATTTTCACCCACACTTAACAACATATCAAGTTTCGCATCTTCGTTCTTAAAACGCCCTGAATTTGAAATTTCTCTAAATTTTCCCTCGATTCTACTTCACTGTGCCTGACATTTCTATCCGATTATTTCGCATTAAACAAAATAAATACTTCTTGCTGAGTTCTGCTTTTATCGCCGCATCCAACAAAAATTAAAATTTCTGTGCGCTGAGTTTCATTAAATGAGTCAGGCTTAGTTTATTTTCGTTTTTTTTTTTTCGCGAAAACGCGATTTCCTCGATGTTTCCTCGATGCCGTTCCTCGTCGCGGGAAAGCGAAAGAGATCGTTTTTCTCGATGCGATTATGGCATTCCGCCCGACAGCGCCCGGTATGGTTCTTCCAGTACCGCGTCGAATTACTGAACGCTTGTTAATAAACTCGCGTCCGCTCTAAGTTAAGCGAGAGCGTAGGTAACCGACGTGCAGATGTCAATCATTACAAATATTAATACCATAGACCATCTCACACATCATTTTTTATAACAAATTTATTATGCAATGAGAGAGAAACACCAAATACTTAGAATCGTAGTCTGTCCTTGTAAGTTTGTATCGAATTTGATGAAAAAATGGTCACTATATCAAACAGTAGACGTAAATTTTTTGTAAATTTTTTATACAGAGCGTTTACAAGAGCTGTGTCAAGTTTTTAGCACTCGATAGCTGAGATCATTAGGAACCATATTAACCACATTTACCTTAATCCAAAGCTTAATGGATTTTCCTGCATTCATTGCGGAAACGTATTGCGAGATGCAACCTGGGCGATAGGACAATAGTCTCTTATACCTGCAACCTCTCCACTTTTAAATACGGGGCAAATTTGTGATATTTTCAAAATTTTTTTGAATTTACATTGAGCCAGCATCAGGTTGCAAATATGGTGCATTGGAACAACAAACACACAAGCACAATCCCAAATAAGTAAGTCTGGGACTCTGTCAGAGCCGCTAAGTAAACTATTTTTAGATTCCTTCAAAGCTGCCAAGACTTCTTCTTCGATGACAGACTGTACAACAAGCATTATCGCCAGTCGCTAGATTCCTACATTCTTGTTCGTCAATCTTTTGAAATAATCTGGAAAATGTGACATGATTTGGAAGGAGTTATTCACTTTAGATCTAATCTAAAGTATACTTTAGCCTTTGACTAAAGCTGATATTAAAATTTAAAAGCACTTTAAATTTAGTATGAAACTGGGCGTTACATACATAACGCATGGAGATTATTAAATCGCTCGAGGACGTTCGGTACAGTTTGCTAGCGAGTGTTAGCCAGCCAAGCGTCGATCGGGTATATGCAGCAGCGTAGATAAATTCAAAGTTATATTTTATTAATCGTCAAGTACGTTTTCGATACGATTGTTCGTTGTAAATTGGTTTCGTTGGTAAGTTAATATATTTTTAAATCTACAGAAAGATCTTTCTACGTCACATGAAGTAACTGGTGCGAAATGGAAGTACGCAATTAAATCCTTATATTTTAAACATAAACTTTCATTCTGGGTAGTAAAAGTGTTATTGGAAATTTCTTTTAATAGCAGATAATCTGGATTTCTTTGTAAAACCACTCCATATCTTTTCGCTAATCGATCCCTCTATACTTTTTAAATTACTCTAAGTGTTGAAGGGATTCAGTTAATTTAAAATTTTTGTTTTCTAGAAACTTCATCGTTTTTGTTACGCTTAAGAAATGATTATTCATAAATTCTAATTGCTCGACTAAATCTTCTTTTGCGACTAATGCTTGGACTGCTGTAACACTGGAAGCACCTCGTTTTAACTTTAATACAAAAAGTTTTAAAATACGAAAGTGTTGGGTATAAAAAAATGCGGCTTCTAACCATGTACCCCATCGTGTTAATACAGGCTCTGGCGGCAAAGGCATGTTCGGGCACACTTCTTTCTATAACTTTATCCTAGTTGGTGTTTTCAATAATTGTTTTTTAAATGAGTTAATTAATGAATTAACATCGGGAAATTCTTGACGAATAAATTCAACAATGCGATATATTTCATGCACAACACAGGTTAGATGTAACATCTTTGGAAAATGTTTTTTAAGCACGTTACCTGTTTTTAACATAACGCTTGCAGAATCTAAAAGAAAGAGTAGAACTTTTAAGCAGTCGTCATCAGCTACATTTTTTACGCTGTTAACGATAATGTCGGTAATATCGTTTGCAGTTACACGCAATCTGATTTTTGTAGCTACTAAAAATAGCATTGGAGGATTTTCAGTATGCAATGTGCCAACCATTACATTAACAACGCACCTTCCTTTAATGTTTGTCGTTTCATCTGCGCTTATCCAGAGACAATTTTCACCTAGTTTTGACCTGATTTGATTTATTGTTTTGTCGAATTGCTGAGGTATATTATTCTTTTTCTAATTGTCGATGGATGTGGAATATCTTGGTTGATATATTTTTTAAGAAACCCACGGAAAACTGGGTCCTGCAATTTATTTAATGGGATATTGGCACCAAGAAAAGCTGCGCATAAATCAATTGCAAATTTATCATGTGAAGTACCTCTTTGATATTCAATACGCCTCGTATTTTCCGGTTGTCGCTCAAGAGTATATTTGCCACTGAGTCCTAATTTCGCAGAACAAATGGTGCAAAGCACTTCTTTTTTGTTAATGGCAGTGAAAATCGTGCCATATTCTGAAACAATGCTTGACATTCTCGGCATTGTTGGAAAATGATAAACTAAGAACTACTAAAATAAAACGAAAGAATACAAAACAAGTAAATATTAAATAAGGATCAAAATTATAAAACGAAACATGAACTCTAAAGAATACTCCAAAAATACGAGAGTATCTAACAAAATAAACCGAAACTTAAACTTCTAAAAAAGGAGCAATGACGAAATAAACAAAAAAAGACACTTATAAAACAGTACAATAACAATATAAACCAAAACCAAAACTTCCAAAGTAGGGCAGTAATGAAATAAATGAAAAAAAGCACTCTTAAACGTCGCTACGATACTCTCCACTCGGTTACTAACTACGTACTGGCCAGTACTGCCGTCGCTCTCTGCCTATCTCCTTACATACATGCGAGACTTAGCCTGCCACCGAACGTAACGCCAATGACAAACTGCATGAATGGATTAATATTCCACAATCCGTTTTAACAAAACTTATCTAAAGAATGCCTAGAATAGTTCGAGCGGTGATTAACGGCAAAGGAGGTTTTTTCGATGAAAAAAAATATAATGTTCAGTATATTAGGCCAGAATAACTTTTTATTTATTTATTTTTGTCTTTTTTACCTGTACATACAATAAAATTGCATTTTGTTTTTAGTTTCGTTTGTTTCTGTAACCTTTTCATGTTTTTTACTAACCGACGAAACTTCTCTGAACGGCAGTGTACGTATGATTTCTTTGTAAATGAAACCGTTAAGGTGGAAGAAGAAAGATTTGTCAAGGATACAATTATTCATGTATTACGGCGATTCCACCTACAATTCTACAAAAAAAAAATAGATTCAGGGAATATAGTAACGATTTGAATAAAATAAAACTTAATAATTGACATACAAATAACGCCAAATTGTATCAAGAAATTAATAATAATAAATTAAATATAATTATCCAAAGTGAACGTCTTTAAAAGAAGAGGAAAAAATTAAAAGAAAAAGAAAACTCCTAAAATCGTATTTTACTAAAGAAACAGATGCCTCTTTAATTATTGCGTATGTAATTGTTTCCCATCGGGCCTGAAAAAGGAAGAGTAATCCAGGAAACCTTAATTCCCATCTTCTTTGATCCATCTTCCGAAATTAAAACGCAAAAACGAAATCTCTCTCCTTTAATCTATAACAACGTCCCAAGCAGAACGCAAAAGCTTTGTCCCCCAATCGGAATGTAAAACAATGGACAATTGGGGAGGATAAAGCGACATCAGCCTACCAACGATCATTAAAAATGACGGGTAGAACGCTATCGCTCAAACAACCCAGCGACGACAAACGATGCTGCTATGCGTTCGTTCTTTGTTTCTGTTAATTATTCATAACTACTATCAAAGCCAACTTTGAAGCTAGATGATCTCGAGAGCAGGCCATGTTAACGCTAAAGCGAGATACAAATAGCTACATATATACACGGGGTTCAAATATTCTTAGTGTTTTTAAACTTTGTTTCAAGCTTTATTCTCATAAAAAAAGGAAACCTACAAAAGTACCAATAACTTTGAACATCCTGTATCTAGATTTAGAACTGCACCATAGAATATTGTGCAAGATATTAAGGAACATTCTGACCTACTAAGTTAGTCAAATGCGATCCCGGAGACAATGTCCCTTTGAAGTGGAACACGAACCTAACGAGCATAATGATGTTCGCGATGGGGCTTTTGATAGTCGTAGTCTTTTGTTCGTACCGGGGAAGTTCGTATAATAATGCATCTAATTGGCCGAGAACACGAGCAATTATTACGCGATTTTAGTGAATGTCTATTACTGATAATCGGAGTTTACTTATCCATATTAACGCTGCTCAATCAAGCGTTTATATGATATCTTTAGCGTCTTTTCATTTATATCGTTGTGATGTAAATGGTTATTGGAATTTCAGCGGCAATAAATTGGAGCTACTTAATACTGCGCCATTTTTCCACACTATGCTTTTCTTATAACTGCCCCTGTTTCTCATGACATCGTGTCGAAGTATAATAATAGTAATACACATTTATTTCGAATAGTAACATAATAGATGCTAACGAAACACGTCACAAATACAAGAAATCAACAAAGAAAGTACACTACATATACATACCAATAAACATATAAGCCATTACATGGTTGCCTTAAAGTAATCATTAATGGAATAGCAATTGACATGTAAAAGATAACGCTTCACCTGTCTTTGGAAAGTTTTAAAATTATTAAGTTGCTTGACGGTAGTAGGCGATTTATTATACAACTTGCATCCCGTGAAGTTCAAATATCTTCGAAAAGTGGTCGTTCTGTGTTTGGGTGGTAGCAGATAATTCGTATTTCTTGTGTTGTGTAAATGTGATGAGTTAGTGGTAAATTTATCGCGGTATTTATAAACAAAACAGCACTTCATAGATGTACAGATCATAAAAGGTCAGGCTACTGTATTTAAAGGTGTCTCTACAGGAACTTCTCCAGCTGAGTCCTGCTAGCAATCTAATGGCTCTGTTTTGTAAAATAAAGACTCTGGAGGCATTAGTGCTCATTCCCCAATGAATAACTGCATAAGTCATTCGAGAATAAAAGTTAGAATAGTAGAAACTTTTTAAGACATCAAAACCACAACTCCTCCGCAAATTATATAATGCATAACAAGCTCGTGACAACTCGCTACATAGAGTGTCTATATGGTTTGCCCAACTAACACATTCATCGACCAATACGCCGAGTAATCTTGTCGACTGAGTGAACTGGGTAAGTTGGTTATTTAAGGGAAAACCGGATATGTTACATCTCCTTCTGTTAAATAAAAGAATTTCTGTTTTATCAGAATTTAGTTACAGTTGATTTTTATACATCCAATCTTGAACAGCAATAAAAACTGTATTTACTTGTTGCAACGGCTCTTTGAGATTAGTTGAAGTAACAACGATGCTAATATCGTCTGCATACAGAGTTAAATTTAAATCCAGGCCTAATGAAATTGGTAAATCATTCATATAGATCACAAATAAAGTTGGCCCGAGGATAGGTCCTTGTAGCACCCCCCTGGCAACAGTACATCCATCCGAACGAACACCGTCACAAACGACTCTCTGCTGGCGATCGGTTAAATATGATTTAAACCACCTTTGGCATATTCCGTTGATACCACACCTTTTTAACTTATACAATAAAATGGAATGATTTATACAGTCGAAAGCTTTCGACAGATCGATGAGTTTCGCCACACAAGGCGTTCCCGAATCAAGCGACTCATGAATGCTACTAATTAAATGAAATAGAGCAGTATTAGTTGATCGATTAGGTATAAAGCCGTGTTGGTTATTTGATAGTAGGTTAAACTTTTGTAAATAAGATATAATGTTTCTGTTCATGATCGTTTCAATTATTTTTGAAAAAGTAGATATGATACTTATCGGTCGATAGTTATTTAAGTTATTATTATCTCCTTTCTTGAAAATCGATTATATCTCCGCAGTTTTCAAACGAGACGGAAGAATTCCTGTTCTGAAAGAAAAATTAACCAAGTAGGTTACCGGAGACACAATGTACTGAGCTGAGCTTTTCACAATGAAAGAATCGACTTCATCATTTCCAGCACTACGCGATGAACGTAATTTCAAGATAGCTTCGGAGATATCACTTTCAACTACGGGATGATTAAAAAAGGAATGGTTAATATGTTTTAAATTAGTATTAATAAAACTAAAATCAACAGAAGAATAGTTGCTGAACGAAACAATACTACTAGTAACATTTAAAAATAATCATTGCAGCATTATATAATTTAGACACGCTGGAAAAAAATATCTGGCAACTTCTTGTCACTTACATAGTTCTGTCTATTATTACGGATAACTGACCAAATTGCTTTAGTTTTGTTTTGAGATGATAAAATAAAGTTGTCATTATTTTGTTTCTCTGTTGCAATGATCATTTCTTTGTAAAATTTTTCATATTCGAGATATTTAGGTTTTAAAGTCGGATATTTTTTGCTAAGATCCTTTAACAACTGCAAGTTACTTTTTATTTGTACAATATTAGACGTAACCCAAGATATACGAACGGATGCGCGCTTAATAGGTCTGGTATACTGGAACTCTAGTTGCTCTTTTAGAGGTAGATAAATGGATGTTTATTTCACTAACCAGTGGTGTTTAAAAGCAAGACAGCGTACACAAATATAAACACACATAATTTCCAATGAATAGTAGTTTTTGTTTCTGAGATATATTTTTAATTCTGACTTAAATTGAGAATTTTCGCAAGATTTAAAAATATCAGGCGGAGCATTGCAAATCCTTATACTGCGTCGAATATAACATTGTTAAATTTGGATGACTTTGATGTATCACGTCGTAGAAAGTTAGTCTGACGTATGCTGTTAGAAGAATTTATTTGAAATTTAGAAATATTATCCCCCGAAGCCTATTGTGCATAGTATTCACCGTTGGGGTACCGAACCTTAGAAAAAAATCCCTGCAAGAGTCAGTTTTTTTTTTATTAAAAATTAAATGCATAGTTTTCTTCTGCAATATAAGAATTGACCTCAACCTCGAAGCATTTCCATTTTCATCAACATCGTAAGTTTCTCTCAATTTTCCTAGCACATAAAGTGATTTGTACGATTTAGTTGTTACCAAATCAATCTGAAGGCCCCTATCTATGAAGAGCCGCAGAAATCTGCACTATTTTAAAATTCTGCAATGAAACAGGTTATTGTGTTTCTTGTTTAATTATTTTCCAAATAGACAATACGTATCGCTCTGCCCTATACATCATCCTGAGCCGAGGAGGTCAGTCTTGTAGTTCTTCCACAATCCAAGCCAATAAAGGATTTCCAACTATTCTTATCTTCCCCCCAAGTCCCCACTAACAGTTCATGCAACTATCTTTCCTTGGTGGAATAGATTATTTCTAATATACCATGGTGTCGACGCCGGGTAGGCAGAAACATGTCCATGGATAGTGTATTTTTTTTCTCCTTGTGTTGCATTTGCATTGAGTAATTCCATCAATACCACGAGGAAGCTATTTTAGCATTAGTCTTTTTTTTTTGGTTAGCTTACTTAGCTTTGCGCCAAACTGACTCGACCTGTCCCGCTATTCATTCGACAAAGGCCAAGGAGAATTCTCGCGAGGCACGCTTTGCGAAGTGTGAACTGAACATAATCTATCCAAAAATATACAAGGTGTTCCATTAAAAAAAAACAAAACGTATGAAATATTTTTTTGTACTTCGTGAAAATAAGTAGTGATCATTAGTCATGATCACTACTGATTGAATTATTCATGAATAATAATGAATAATCCAATCCTAATCATGCCCGTCAATCATACTGCATTTAGTCGTGACTAAACGTTATCCACCAATCCATGAATAATCGTTAGTCACAAGAATTGTTATTCATCGGTCTTGATTAAGGTTATTCGTTATTCAATAGTCATCACTAAGTCTGCAGAAACGGTTTCCCTTCACGAAATTAGCAAGGACTCGTGTTTATTCGTCTCATTAGAAAGGGTTCGTGTTGCCTAATGGTTTCCCAGAGAGTCGGCAAAACAAGAGTCTGTCTAGTCTCTGTTAATTTTGTGAAGCGTACGGAAAGTGTACTCATTTCTGCAGCCTTAATCATGACTAGTCGCTATTCATGGACCGTTAGACGTGATTAACCAATATTTATGAGTTACGTGAATAAATGACAAATAACGCTACATATCTTTCACACCAGGTTGCTTTAGATAATATATTATGATGCCTATTTGCGATCGCCATTTCAATAAAGCCATCAGGTATTTACTAACTATTATTCATGAACAATTGTTATTCATTAATCATGATTAAAGATGGATAAATAACCGTTACTCATAAGTTTGTGATTACTGAATTTAGTTAGTAGTCACGTAGTTGTCTTGATGATTACGATTAAATTTTTAATCATTAATCATGACTAACATTTTGATTTGTAGTCACAATCACTAGGCATGGCGATGTATAATATTTGCCTGCCTCTGACTGACGTATATTGCTCTTATATTCTTTATTTTCCATATTTACGTAGAAATATGAGCACTACGGTATATTTGTTTCGCTTTAATTTTTTTTACGTTTGTTGTTAAAGCTAAATAAGTCCATCAGTGTGTTAAAGCAGGTCTTTATGCTAACGCCCACTGCAACAATTATAAATATATAAAATATATATAAAAATAAATGAGTAAATAAATATCCTTCCAATTTAAATTTTAAAAGGAAAAGATTCGTAAGGCCTAGGTACTATTTAATGACACAAACTTTAGATGTTTGTCAAGGTATAACGATATTTAAGGTTTTCAAAAATAAGACAACGATGGGTAACAGGTTACACGTCCGAGCCAAACGGAAGCGACACGCTCTGTATAGTACATTTCCTAAAATGTTGTCCGTGTTGTTCTTAGAAGGGACCGTTTGGATTATGTAAATATTTAGTCGGACACATCAAATTAATGAAGTTTTCTCGTTTGTCAAATATCTGAAATATACTTTTAAGATAACCGGTCTCCCCGTAATAAATTCTAACCTAATTCGTTTATTTAAAATTTTCGGTATTTGCTGGAACTGTTTATCGAATCTTATCAGGTACGGAAAGGGAGAAAGGCAAATTTTATACGCAAAATAAAGCGCTCAGTTATCAAAGTACACAGAAATGAGTATACGGGGAATTCCTAACCATTACATCCATGTTTATTTTGTCTATTGTTAGTGCCATTTATCTTTGAAAAATAAGTATTTAGTGCTTTAGTATTGTGAGTGTAGTATGGATTAGAGATGATTAATCTCAATACCTTGTTGTGCATGATCTACATTTTGTGTAGGTGGCTTTTCGCTGTTGTTAACCAAGCACAAAAGCACCATAAATTAGGATTGGGCAAAGACAAACCTTATACAGGGTATCTCACGAGGAACTACATCGATCGATAAATAAAAGACCGTACGTTCGAAAATTCTGCAAACTTGGCTTCTAGTTACACCAGAAATAGCTGTCAACGTTGTT
The DNA here is from genome assembly GCA_902654985.2 of Oryctes borbonicus. Lineage (NCBI taxonomy): Eukaryota > Metazoa > Arthropoda > Insecta > Coleoptera > Scarabaeidae > Oryctes > Oryctes borbonicus. The sequence goes on from LR736874.1 coordinate 6,047,868, forward strand.
ACTTTGACAATAATAATAATTTATTGAAAACAAAGTTTTGGGGTCACATGTATTAGTAATGGCTACATAAATTAACACATCACTCAAATTACAATCGAAATTTCTGTTAAAGAATAGAATCTGTACCGATACAGTATCTTTTTAAGTTCATGTAGTTGCAAATTTGGTCATAGCTATTATAAATTTTGATCTCCACAAAAGAAGAACAATTCTCAGATAGCTTGAGATGTATTTGTTTTAGCAAAGAATTCTTGTGAAATACTTATGAGCTGAGCAAGTGCTCTAGCTTCCACAAAAAAACGTAAAGCTCGTTTTTGTGCCCTGAAAACTTGCAATGCGGAGGGAGTTTCCCTAGAAAATAACACCATAACTTAGTCTAGATTATACATAACTAAAATACAATCTTTAATACACTTACGTCAACTATATTACGCAGAGATCTTCATTAACAAATACTTTGGTTTAATTTACCACGCAGGTTTTCGCATTGCGGCTTCAAAATATTTTTTTTTTAATCAACTTAGACTTTTAAAGGTTCCATTTCTTCCGATTGGCCATTTGCAATTGCAGGGGCATCACACATAATAATAAGATAATCAAATAAAAAGACCACAATGTCATTTAAGTACAACGAAAAAAGAACAGAAGTCGAAGCAGTTCCCTACAGAACTCCAAGTGCGATTGGTAGGTAATATTCACTCTTGTAAATTTCATCATACTGTACGCGATTGGTCAAAGTATGAAGAAAACCAATAGTTGGCAGCACCTCGAACCCCCAAGTGTTCCCAGCTTCAGCTTCAACAAACGATCATGTGGGACACAATCAATAGCACGGCTTAGGTCACAAAAATATTCCAAATGGACAAGATTTTTCTTCGATCGTCTGCAACAACATGCTGTAGAAGTCGTATACGGCAGACACTACAGATTTACCACCGCGGAAGCAATGTTAAAGGGAACACCTTATATACTATCACATTTCTGAATTTCTAGTTCAATTTTGAGGTTCTAACCATATTTGAAATATTTACATTTTCAAAAAATGTAAATATTTCAAATGCATATTGAGAATGCATTTGAGATGCAGCGTATCAAATGAAAAAAGTGCCAAAACTTAATTTTCTGTTTTTCTCTTTCGTATCAAATTGCTCTAGCGAAACAACCAAATAAAAATCCCATTCATAACGGATTGGGAAAAACGTTTCTTGATCATCAAAATCGAGCCCCCCATAAACGTCTTAAACTTCTTTTTAACGTCTCGAAACGGTAAACCCGAACGATAAATTATGACATTAAAAACCTCAAGCGAATGTATCCCGCTCGTATCTTTATAATTGCGAATATAAAAATTAAACGCGAATAAAAGTCGCCGATCCTTTTACGGCGAAGGTACATAAAAAATCACTTTCCGTTAGAAATTCGCGTCCATTAAAAAGGAGTTTTCTTTACGGCAGCGATGCGAAAGAAATACGTTTATTTTGCAACGCCGCGGTACATTAAAATAAAAAAGAAAGAAATCCCGACGAAATGAAGGGGAAAAAAAGCAACTGCGGACAAGGTCGGGGTTGCGTGGCCTTAGGGCGAAGCCTCTAGTCTTTCCATTTCATGCCTTGACATTTTTTCCCCCGTCCTCCGTTCGTTTCCGGTCCAATGTAAATAGCAATTACACCGCGGTGGGCTATGGTAGTTGCGATAACGTCGCGTCGCTTTAATTACTGGGATTCTTTGTCGTTACTCGGTTTTTGTATTTTATTTTTCAATTGAAAGATGTGGGAAAAAGATGGTATAGTTGAATGCGAAAAAAGATTGTGTTTTAATAGGTTAATAAGTTACAAATAGAGTTTATAATTAATGTTCTCCGAATATTTTATTGCTTAAATCAACGCGACGTGGCAGTGAAGGTTGTCTCGGAGAATACTCATGTTCTTGCTCAACCTCCTTCCTTTCCGGTTCTGATTTGCCCGAATTTTTTCCAAAGTTTCGCAACACCTGTCAGCATTTATTGTTATTTATATTTATTGTATTATATTTTCCGATATTGCTTTCTTTCTTTCCCATCAAAATCCTGTGAACGGTGCATCGGGAGATGTCAGGGATAAAAATGCAGAAATCGTCGCACAATTTTGCGGAAACCCTGTATAGCATGCGTATCTCGATTTCTTCCTCCAAAGCACTTACAAAATTACCCGTTGCTAGGAAACCCTTATCGTACAGTGCGATTTGTCTTTATTCAGTTTTTATTTGTCGGTTATTGTAACTCCTTTATTTTATATCTACAGCTTCGATAATTTATGGGAAATTTTTACACGAATATCTTTGCTCAATTTTTCTCTTTACGTTGCTGAAATCTTTTTAAAATCTGTCTATTTTCCGTTTTATTTCCGTTACATTTCAATAGAGGTCGTTACATGTTGGATATGTTTTGCAATAACTTCTCCGATTCAGTGATGGAATATCGCAAAAAAAAAAACTATTTTATTCCAGAACGTTAGGAATGGCATTTTTGAAGCTCTCTTTTCCGTAAGATCCAACACGAGTTGGGTATCTTCGAAGTTATCTCTGTGTGGGAAATTTTATTTTGTGCCTTAAGTAAGGTGTATCGCTAAATTTTGCGGCTTTAATCCGCTGAAAGAAGAGTTATCTGGTTACAAATACGTGTTTTTCCGATATTCTGAGTATTTAAATCGACGTAAATTTTCTACGGCTTAGAGCACCAAACTTCGACGTACCATCCTATGAGGTATTAACAATTACCTTTCCCGATGTAGTTCTTTCGGTGGTTAAAAAAAATAATCACGTGGCAGTCACTGAGAGAGTTCGTAGACAGTTCTGCAAGGCTTTATGTCAGCCGGAGGCTACGCTCCGCTTGAAAAAAAAAACAGCTATCGAACGATCGACTTGCACCGCGTAACAGTTAAATACCATTGTACCGTTTGACCAAATCCAGTAAATTTTACCATCCATCTTTGGCGTACTTTTATTTATTTTTAAATAAGTCAAAATTTCTCTTTTTCTTTTTTTATAAATTACGATCTATTAATCCTCACCACTAAAGGAGTTTTTGTTATTTTGTAAAATTTTTCCAGCTTGTTATTTGCATAGACTGGAAGGCGTTACAGTAGTCCGTCGATTTTGACGCATGCCTCGTGAGATTGACGATCTTTCGCTTGTTTCCTCGTCGTGAATTGCGGACGTCTTTAACATCTACACACGACTCGCCATCCGCCATCAATTGGCAATGAATTTCAATCAGTTTGACGCCTTTGTGCCTTATTACAAACGGCCGCCGCCAAACCAAGGCTAATCATTCCAGCAATGTACGCACACATTTGCTTGGGAATTGGAGAAGCAACATACGCGGGCAATGTTGTCAACAGCCGCACGAAGGATCTCCCTTGGTTTCCAGCGCTTTACAGACCTTACTACTGGTACCGCCATCGTAGTAAAGTTTACAGCAATAGTATATTTGAAAACCAGTTTCATAAGATAGCATTTTCTCGTACAGCCCGAAATTCCCCTAAATGAAACGAGTTTTTTTTT
>LR736874.1:6106407-6121945 GCA_902654985.2 Oryctes borbonicus
GCAGTATACATTGTATTGTTAATCCGAAACAACTTACAATCCAACACAAAAGGAAACAAAAACCTTTAATTGCAAGGTAAACAATATAAAAAAAAAAACAATACTTCTAAAAAAAACAAAAACAACTTGTTCAATACCTGACAAAAATTTATTCTTATTAAACAATTACAAGGTGTGATATCGAGCGCAAAGCCCCTATTTTCTGGCGATGCGCTGTTGGAGATTGTATAGAATACGTACTGTAGTACTGTATATAGTGCAATCAAGGTCATTCTCACTCGTCCGAGCGAGACTTCCCCGAGTGAACCCCGTCAACTGCTCTAAACCGCACAAAGCAGCCTGCCACCCGCATTGCTGATGTTAATGTGAGTTAGTTTTAAACATACTCCTTTGTGTAACCGCACGAACTATAATTAGTATCATTTGTTGTTAGTTTCAGCCGGTTTGTTTGACTGTTTCGAATCATTACTTGTTGCACATGAATCTCTTATTAAAGTTCGCTATCATCACAGTTACACCTAATATCAAGATCCCATTAAGACCAACGTGTGGAATATTTTCAAATTTGAAGTCAAACACATGGTACGATCCCTTCATTTTTGAGAAGTATTTCCTTGACTACAGTTTCCATTTCATTTACCACATCACGATCAATAAAAGGCTCTCATGCTCTTAAACAGAAATAACCGTGAAACACTGAACTAGGTTGGTATATAGACTGGACTGTAGCACTAATTTAAAAGAACCTTAAGTAAGGATGACCCAAAGGGAGCACCATATTTTGTTATGAAAACGTTGAAGTATTAGATTAGACCTTCTATCGCTGTTGCCTCACAGTTAATGCCACAACTTTCAAAACGACAAACTCGACATTTCTTGGCGCCGTCTAGTGCCAAAGAAACGCATGCCTGCCGTTCAGGAAGCAGCGACATTCTCCGACTGCTTAACACGAGATGGCGTCGCTGGTAGCGTCATTTTTAAAGTTGTGGCATTAACTGTGAGGCAACAGCGATAGAAGGTAGAGATAAAAAATACTCTCAAAACCACGCTGCTGACGCCGGGTAGGCAGAAACATGTCCGTGTGTTAGTGTATTTTTTTCTCTCCCTTTGTTGCGTTTGCCGTGAATTATTCCATCAATACCATGAGGAAGCTAAGCTATCTTAGCCTTATATTTTTTAGTTTGTTTTTTGTTAATAATCATATATTTTTCGATTTCTAAAGAAGATTTCTTTTATCGATCTCTAAAGAAGCCTTAGAACTAATTAATTTGTTGTAATTTTCCGAGTTACGTCAATACTTTTCCAATAAGATTATTATCTTATTGGAAAAGTATTGACGATTTTATTAAATCTGATAAGAAAAGTAAAACCTGCTGGAGTGTGGTTAATAATCTATCAAATAAAATTAACGTGATACGCGGATCGAAGCCGATGCTGGCTCTACAACTGATCCTGACATGATAGTCTCTATTTTCAGTACCTTCTTTGCGCGGGTATCTCATCAGAGTAAAGCTCGTATACCTAACATGAATATTCCAAATTTTATATATCGTAACATCAAATCTATGGTATTGTTGGAGTACTCGGAGGAGGAATTTCTATTGATCTTCAATAGCTTAAAGAGCAAAAGATCATGTGGACCTGATGGAATTCCTTCCTGAAACTCTATCTCTGTATGCCACTAACTTATCTTATAAATCTGTTATTTCAGTTGGGTATCTTCCTTAATGCCCTTAGATAAGCTTCGGTCAGATCTATATTCAAAAAGGGGTGACAGACTATCTCTTGATAATTATCGTCCGATTCCCGTTACTTCAACAACAGCAAGGCTTCTCGAATACGGTATGTTGAAGAGAAGTGAATTTTTTTCTGAACCATTCTAAAATTATTTCGTTCTGAAAACTCGGCCATATCTGCCATACATCAATTTATACTGTCCTTCTACCGTTTATTGAAGAAAAGCTCTTACCAGTTGGTATCTTTTGCGATCTTAGTCCAGCTTTCAACTGCGTACCTCACGATCACTTGTTAGGGAAGTTATCAGCTTATGGAATTCGAGGAAAAGCGGAACAGTGATTTGCATCCTACTTGAATAATTTGTCGAGATATCAAAAAATATAATGCTAAGATAGCTTAGCTTGCTCATGGTATTGATGGAATAATTCACGGCAAACGCAACAAAAGGAGAGAAAAAAACTAACACACGGACATGTTTCTGCCTACCCGACGTCATCAGCGTAGTTTCGAGAGTATTTTTTATCTCTACCTTCTATCGCTGTTGTCTCACAGTTAATACCACAACTCTCAAAACGACAAACTCGACATTTCTTGGCGCCGTCTAGTGCCAAAGAAACGCATGCCTGCCGTTCAGGAAGCAGCGACATAAACCGGGTACTGTTCCCCAAACCATCAATCGAGCAGTTCTCTGACTGCTAAACACGAGATGATGACGCCGGGTAGGCAGAAACATGTTCGTGTGTTAGTGTATTTTTTTCTCTGCTTTTGTTGCGTTTGACGTGAATTGTTCCATCAATACCATGAGGAAGCTAAGCTATCTTAGCATTATATTTTTTTGTTATTGTTTAGAGTAGAGTAGAGAAGATGTTGTTACTTTAGCAGTCTCGCAAGGATCGGTTCTTGCTCCAATCTTGTTTTCTCTGTATCTGAATGGCATTATTATCTTTTTAATAAACTCCTTTATAATTATGTATTCAGATGATACATCTGCTATGACTGTTAGTAATTCGCAAGAAGAAGCCATTCGTACCGGTTATTTACTCATTGGAAAGTTATTTATATAGTTCTTCGCTAACAAGCTCTATTTAAATCTCTCTAAGGCATTAACTCTCCTATTCCACACAAGGCAAAGATTCATTATCAACATACCTGTCACGGTTTGTGCCTCAGGTTTCGGGACTTCGGGACATTCACTATTACTTTGTCGTGGAGACCTCATTGTGAATCGCTGTGCGGTATGTTGGGTCAATCTAGACTGACCTACGGAATCATCTTTTGGGGTAATTCACCCCGTGCCTCTCAATTTTTTTTCTTTCAATTTCAATTTTTTCTCAACCCTCGTGAATCTTCTTCCTCTTCCGCTAATCCATCTATACATACTTGAAACTTGTATTTATGTACACAGCAACAAAATAGATTTAAATAGTCGTTTTTGTCATAGTTACCCAGTGAGGAATACTTGTATTCTGCCTAAAAGAATTAATCTGAACCTAACATCACAAAAGTATCGGCAAGCTCCGCACCACACTAGTTTAATTAAGTAATCCGGGACGGCCGCTTCGAGAATGCTAGGATCCACATTCTTAACCGGTGACCGAATTCTTACTCTTTCTAGAGAAAAAATTGGTAACCATTTTTGGGATTCCAATAAAACATTGTATAGAGATGCTTGCCACAAAACAAATTTATTTTTGTTACGGAAAATGGCGTGAAAGGAAGTGAAACGAAGGTTTCGAAAAAACCCTCATCCTCTGAATTTCAGCCTAAAATATTTTGCTAATTTTCTTTCATATGGCTTGGAAGATTTGCTCTGAAAAAGTGTAGTATAAGCTTATGCTTATTTTTATTCATACGGCACAAAAATTATAAAATGATGTGTAACATAATGAAGTTCATTTCAACAGACGTTTCCGTACAGAAAAGGCTATATGCAAAACATTTAAAAAAATACTTGACCACCATTTACCAACTTCTGTCTTTACACAAGCTTCGCTATATCATAATCGCGATTAATTTAGCCCTTCGGGTCCAAATTAAACGTCGCATATCCCTATTACATGCATTTAGGGGTCCTATCCAATCTAACGCTCATCGAATTCCCTAGATGCATGTTACCAACTTGCACTTAATATATATGAAAATTACGCCACTAACAGCGACATTATCTATCCATTTAGGCAAGCGTCATCGCTAGTTATGCTAATGACGCGTCTCCGATTTTAATATCGAAAACTTCACCAGCTGAAGATGGCGCCGCGTGAGTTGCCTCGCGTAAAATCACTTTGCATATCGCTTCTTGGCCGTAACGCTTGCATTTAACTACCTCGCGATGGTTTCATTACTACATCTTTAAACTGTGACTTATCGTGAATGGAGGCGTCCTCTAGCAGAGCAGTGTGTGTATTTGGATGATGCAAGTCGAAATTTCGAGTTCCCCGTTCGAATTGGGTAAATATGCTCAGGGGCGTTTATTTGTCTTATTTTGTTGACTCTTACGTTCTTAGACGCATCTTCCAACTGAAATCGAGTTTGGTGAAGCGGAATGCGTGTACTATGCCCGAGAATAGGAATATCTTTTCTCCAGGATATTTGCTTTCACTTTAATAGAAGCTTGCATAATACTCTCCTGTTACTGTACTACCATTATTTAGATAATCAAGCATTAAACTTCCTTGACAATCCCAAAAAAAATATTATTTAAACTTCTTGAAAAACTAGAGCCCTTAATACGCCTCTACGTTGATTCTTGCTTTGACCCAGGATCAGAATGATGGACCCAAGTTTCACTTCCGGTGACAAGTCGATTGATAATTAAATCTGATTCATCTCCACAAAGCGTCAAAAAATTGTTTACAAGTCTCCATCCAGGCATGCATTTGGAATAGCGAGGTATTCGCCTAGGACTCTAAAAACCTTCATTTCTGAAACTCCTAATAAAGCTGCTAATTGCTCTTCATAAGCATTTACAATATTTTAATCCTAATCTCTTCCTCCAATAAATCCAACGTTAGCCTTCTCCTCCTCTTTGGAGGAATGTAGAGAAGGAAGAACCCTTCCTACTAAACTGCAATTTTTTTTTGTAAATCCTCCCTACAAACCGTCCATTCATATTACAATAACCCGATATCCAATCAAGCATGCTGCGACGTTGTCGGAACTAAAACCCAGCATGCCATGCATAAATTAATTAAAGGATCATTCGATAGTAGAAGTCTTCTTCCCCCTACCCGTAGAGCTCCGTAAATGCAATGTAGACGCTTCGGACACGAGAAGGCGCTACGGACGAGCAGGAAGATCTGGAATGAGGGGATTAAAAAAAAGAGGGAGCCGAAGAGACGCGGAGGCGTGCGAGGGGGAAAGATAATTGTTCGCACTGCCGTATTAAATGTCTGATTTACGAGATCCGTGTTTTGTTTCATCTCTTTTGTTTCGCGTTCATTTTTCGGTAAACGACGAGGAAATTGTTTGCTGCTTTTTAAGTGCGAAGGGAAACGTTCTGAATTAGTTGAGTTGAATATTTAGTTTTTTTTTCAAAATTGAGGACGAATGGAAAAACAAAATAAAAATAGTGGAACACCCAATATGTTTATCCAAAATCTGGGGAAGAATTTTTTTATAAAAATTTCCCTGTATCTAAAATCCTTTTTTGTTAATTAAACACGGCTATACAGATAAGTTTTTTGCTAAAATGTATAAATTGAGGAGGAACATCCCCAGAAACTGAACAGCCCTGTATAGTTGAACATAATTTTACGTTATTAAGCAATTATTTCCGAGTATTTCTTATTAGAAAAGTTTCTCTCCAAATTTCTCAAGGAAAGAATTAACTTCCGATTACACATTAGATGAACACGCTGTATTCTGAACTTATTATAGCCAGAATACGTTTTGTACAAGATTTATTTTACATATTTGTAATAATAAAAAAAGAAAAAACACGGTGGTACTGTTATATTGTGTATATCGTTCGCAAATCCGGAAAAATCTCTACATTCAGGTATACATCTCTATATAAGCATGTTTAGAAAATTCTTCGAAATAGATACGCACTAAGCTTATAATAAATTCACGACTAAATAAATTATGAATGGCATCAAAGTCTCCTCTGCAAATCTCCGAAGGAATCTCGCAATTCCTTTGAGAAATCGTTGCATCCGAGTGATGTACTCATTGTTGTCAGTATTTTCTTGTTATGAATATTAATGTTTTCCACATTTTCGTTGAGATAAAGTTGGTTGTTCACATTCGTTATGGTGACTTCGTTTTCGAAAGCTTTAAAGGAGAATATTTCGTCGGCTTGAAATGGGAGAGTTCTATCTGCGGTTCTTTCAAAAATAAGTCTTTAGTCTGGCAAGGTTTATTTTTAATGATAAAAAAAATAATGATAGCAAGGACTGTGGGGTAGTGTGGCAAACAACGCAGATGTATCGGCACACTCCGCACCACACAAATTTAATTAATTCTGTCTTCGGTTGAAGATGAGGTTCGACACATCCTTGAAACAGCTGTCGCGGATTAATCAATTAAACTTGTGTGATGCGGAGTGTGCCGATACGTTTGTGTTGTTTGCTATATCAACCATTTTTTATATTTAGCAATTTCTATACATTCTATTTAATTAAAATTTTGTTTTTTTTGGTCACTATACAATAAATTAGATTTATAAAATAATTTTATTACAATTAAAATATATTTATATTTAGATTTATGACATGCCTTCCAACATTTAAAATAATTAATTTCTATATTGTTCAATATTAACTTTGTTAACTCTACGTCTGCATAATACATCCTCTTTCTCGCGTATTTCTCTTTGTACAATTTTTTTTTTAATTTTTGTCTGTACAAAAATTCTTTTGAATACTTGTCTTAGGCCTTATTGTCTTTGGATATCTTTCTAGCTGGTCTGATGATGTGTCTTTTTAATAAGAAACCAGTCGCCTAATTGTTTTTTTTTGTGAGATATACGACGATTTCTTCAACCGTCCCTTCTATTGAATATGAATTGGTCCATATTGTCCCGGACATTTCCGGAATTAAATAACCACTACAAAGCAAAACAAGTCGAGTATAACAGAAGTTTGGCCGAGACAAAAAGGAAGTACTTTTCGCAACGTATCGGGAGTGCTAAAAATGTATGGCGATGTGTCGACTTCCAATTGGGCCAAAATGAGAAGAGAAACGCAGTCATATCTATTAACGTAGACAATACGGTAGTATCTAATCGTTCACAGGTGGGTACTATCTTTTGCAAATTTTTTTCCAGCTTTCCATATTTAAATGTCACTCAAAACCTGGGTACTGTTGGACCCGAAAATTGTACGCTATCACCCTTCCTACAAAATTCTATTGCTTTTTGTCCAGTTACCCCCGACGAAGTTGCAAGTGCGATAAGGTCATTAAAAAATAAGAATAGTACCGGTATGGATGTCATACACGCGAAAACCATCAGATATGTTGGGGATGTGTTAATCGAACCGTTAACTATAATAATTAATAAATCGATAGCTTCAGGAGTTTTTCCCTCACAGTTGAAATTGAGTAAGACCATTCCAATTAAAAAAAAAAAACACGATCCATCCATTGTTGCAAACTATCGCCCCGTAACAATACTGAATCTATTCTCGAAGGTGCTGGAATCTATCGTATACAATAGAGTAATCGACTTTCTGGAGAAGTTTAAAGTTTTTAGTGCTCAGTGCGGTTTTCTTAAATCGAGTTCTACCGAAACAGCTTCAATCGAATTTTTGCAATTTATCTACAGAGAAGTCGACGAGGGCAATTATGTAGCTGGAATTTTCTTCGATTTATCACAGGCATTCGATAGTTTGGACTTGAATTTTGTGCGGGGGAAAGATACTAGACTGGTTTTCTTCCTTTCTGACGGGCCGGACGATGGGAGTAGTCGTGTCTGGTACAGTTTCACCATTAGAACCAATTACATTGGGCGTAGCCCAAGGTTCGCTACTGAGTCCCCTAATTTTTCTCATATTCGCGAATGATTTGCCAGAGTGTTTCACCTATGCGCATGTTGTGGCATATGCGGATGATACCTTCGTTGTTGTCTCCGCTAAGTCCTTGACCGAGCTGGAATTTAAGACAGCCCGTGCTGTGGACGAGTTTTCTGCCTAGTGTTGTAGGAATAAATTGATTATAAATCGCGACAAAACGGTGTTTGTGCACTTCATCTAAAAATTTTGCACCATTTACGACAGTTAGGTGGTACATAGTTCGGCATTATTAAAAAGAGATGCTATCCGACATCCTAATTGCTAAACGTTATTTCAAGAGTGGTAAAAGTTTGACTGCCACAATTTGCAAATTGGTTCCAAGTGCATCCACTGTGAAGAGAATAAATGAGAAATTGGGAAAGACATGGTCGATTAATGATGTCAGACCATCGACAGGAGTTCCTCAGGACGTTGAGCAAAAAACATCACGGCTGTTTCATTCGGTATCATAGTCAATAATTGAACATTTCAAGAAGCGCTATGCAGCTCACGAAGGATTTACGCCTTCATGTCTACAAACTTCAAATGACTCAACAACTCAAGCGTACGTGCCAACAAAATGATCAACAATGAGATCCATTTTCGTGTTGATGGCTTCGTAAACAAGCAAAATTGTCGCATTTGGAATTACGAAAACCCACATGTCTTTCATGGGAAGGAAATGCAACCCAAACCTAGCACTGTTTGATTACAATTTGAGCTGGAGACATTATTGGACCATTTTGGGATTTAATAACCCAGTTTTTTGAGCCTCGAATGAATTACGTGTATCTCGAAGACATAGAGTTCCAACAGGAAGGCGTCACTTACCACACAATGTGTGAGGCTATGATATTGTTGCACGAGACATTTCCTGTAATCCGTGTAATCTATTGTTTGGACAACCAAAATTGGCGGCCTAAATCGCCCAATTTCTCTGGGGTTTTTTCAAGTCAGAAACTTTTGATTTCAGGAAAAGCACACGACCGACCAAGTCTTGCAGGAAAAGATTAGACGATGTATCATACACAGTTATCCCAAACCGTGATTGAAAATTTCGTCAAAAGTTACGTTCTTTTGACGAAATTGTGCCAACGACGCCGAGGAGGGCATTCATCAGATGTGTCGTTCCATACATAATTCCCACATGTCTACTTTACGATTAAGTTCAACTTTCAATATTTTCTCAAAAAAAAGTTCCGGCAGAACCGCTATATTACGACAAACAAATCCATATAAACAAGCATACTTGAGCTCGCTAATTTCCTGCCGGATCACCTCGTACAGATAGGAAAGCTACACGAGAACATAGTTTCAGCGTGGCAGTTTCCAAGAAGAACTTCGTATATTGAAAACAATCCTCTCGGAATTAAGGAAGCCATTGAGATGGCCGTGAGACTTGGGGAAAATTCACATTTACGAAGCTCCTCATCGTTTTCGACGGTTAAATATTGTTCGCTTAATGAAGTTACATCGTTGGGAAATGAAAATTAGCCAACTTTCCGAATTAAAAATTATTCATTAGGTTCCGTTGGAATTGCGAGCGGAATTTTGTATTACGCTCTTATTGAAGAATTTTACATAAAGAGTGTAATTTGGCGTATTTAATGATTCTTCAATCAGGAGTTAAGTCATCAGCTTTTAGCGAAATTATTATTTTTCTGCCCGGCTTTGTAGTAAATAAGATTTGCGGTAACTTTTTGACAATGCTCTTTTGATTACTTTTTTTTTTTAAAAGGCACATAGATGTGGGACCATAGAAAAGAAGGGTCAAGACGGGAAATGAGGAGAAGTTTAGCCCAGCCTAATCATTAAGCAAGCTTACAAGCTTGTTTGCTTCTTCGCGTTTCGCTCCTCTTTTGTATGTAGCTGTGGAGGTTTCATCCTTCCAGAGTTTTCTGGGTCTCTTTCCCATTTCTTTAGATTCATACACTTGATTTGCTAATCTTTCCTCCGTCATCCATCATTAACGTTAGCCTCAACCGTCTGAATTATGCATAAATTTTTGTCAAAGTTAAATGATACAACGGAATATAGGGAAAATTTCGTGTGTCATTACGTGAGACTTCTGTTTAGGGATTCTTCTGTGACGATTCAATCTTGGTTGTAGTGTGCACGTTAAACATTGTTATTTCGTCATGTCCTCTTCAAAAAAAAAAAAATGTGTAAAAAAGGAATCTACACTCCTTTTGTTACGTATGAACAGAAATCCGCGAAAACATTGATAAAATTCTGAAATTACAAAACTACAAGCAGTACCAATGGTATAATTCTGTATAGGTCATTTTCGCTAGGCTGCCAAGAAGATTATACAAAATTCCTTCGTTTTCTGTGCCATGGCATTGTGAGACACAGACGACACAGTAGCAAGCAACAGCAAAATTGGCCTATTAGAACGTTGGTAAATCAACCTTTCTCAACAGCCTAAAAATTGAAGGATGAAGGATTCCATGAAGATTTAAGAACAGTATAAGAAGGTATCAAAGGAGAAGGAAAGTGCATATAATGGCAGACTACTGCTGGAGCGTCCAAAGAGTTTGCCAAACTTCACATAGAAGAAGGTGCAAAATGTAACTGCCTTTCTTAATAACATTCAATTTCGTTGAATTTGATTTAATAAACCAAATATTTCAATTATATTTATATTTGCATTGCGACGAACCATCTATAAGTGTTCTTAGCCTTGAGTAGCGTCGTTGGCATGTGTTTTAATGCCGTTGTTTCTTACATACTTCAGCAAAAAGTTTGCTCCCCTCCTAACTTAAATTAGACTTTAATATTTACAAAATTTGTTTCCGTGCTAGATTTTAAACCCAAACATAATTCACTTTAAATATTTTAACACAAACAATGTAAAAGAGACGAGGAGACGACTTTCCCAGCAAATTACCGCAGATTCTCCTGGCGCTCAAAGCAGAAAGTAATTTAAAAGACATTAACTTATAAATCTCAACGATAAAGGGTGTAAGAATTCGTCACTTTTTAAAAAAAAAAAATCCAGAAGATAAAATTAAAAGCGCGACATCAACATCAAAGATACCCTTACCTAACTGTCCGAAAAAATGAAAAAAAAAACGTTATTATTAATATTCATGAAAAATGGAGGAGGACGATATTAGTTGCTAGAGGGATCCGCGCGACGAGGTAATTTTAAACGTTATATAATTGATGAATTTTTCGAAAGGAAAGGCGAGATAAGACGGTACATAATTGTAGTGGTAATTTACGGCCCGATGGGCTCAACAGAAAAAAAAAGGGAAACAGAAAAAAACGGAATACTTAATGAGGGAAAAAACGATAAATTTCTTTTCCGAATCTCTAAAAATGCCTGTGTATATTTTTAAAGGTTAATATTTCAAGATTATCTTTTCGCTGGGATGAAATCATTACAAATTTTGGCAACGCAACTATATAAATATGCTAAATAAGGGATTCGTCGGAAGGGTTTTTAGTTATGCTGCCCTCTTTGATGTATGATAAGAGCGATGAATTTCGACGACCTTAAAAAATATCCTTTATTAAGTTCCGCCATGAGTTTCATAGAATTGACTCTAGGACACGTTTCCCAAAGAAGTTGGTTGAATGTAGGCTTTCACAGCCGTCCTTTTCTGTAGAGCACTCTTTCGGGTGCCGAGTCGTTGAATTTACGGTGAGCGACTCCTACCAAGCCCTGTTTTATTTAATATTTTTTTCTAATATTTAAGCGGATATTACTTATGGCCCTAAAATCCTTCAATATGCTAACTTCATTGCCTTATTTCAATAAATATGAATGTTGAATAGAATATGGTTTATGCACTTATTTTCCTTCAGATAAGGTTTCATTTTGTGGCGTGCCATGGACCTTTCGCACAAATTTAAAGACATTTTAAGCTAAATTAAAGTATAAGAATTATAATTATTATTTGTAATGGATTCTATAATTTTTCCCCCATTTTTATCAAAGTTTCCTTTTGGAAAATACCTAAAAAATACTTTTTGATCGCAATGTATAAATTTTGCCAGGCATTCAAACCACAATTTATATAAAGGAATGTTATGAAATTGTATTGCTGGTACAAGGTCATATCACATCAGAAGCCAAAAAACACGGACGTCATGAAAAATTTGCTATATAAGCAGCTCAAATTTTCATTTCAACAAACTCCTGGTCGGCACGTCTATTACTTAACTCTGACGATTCACGCTGGACAAGATCTCGGGAAGTATACCTCCATCTTGTGCTTTCCAAGTCCGGAAAATATATTACTATATTTAAATATATTAATAACCTTATAACCTTCAGTTCTTTGAATCAAAACTGGCGAAATTATAATTTAAAATTTCATTTCTTATCATGAGTTTTAACGTTGTAACTTTGATCATAATCGCGAATACGTAAAAAAATAGATCATAAACATTACGTATTACAATTGGAAAATATAAAAATACTCAGTTATTATTCTTTTCAATAAGTTACAGCTTGCAAAAGCAATGCGAGGAGAGGAAAAACACACTACCCACGGACATGTTTCTGTCTACCCAGCGTCATCAGCATGGTTCCGAGAGTATTTTTGCTTCGCCTTGATTTGAAACGATCTCTTATTGCCTTTTACTACCAAGAAACATATGCCTGCCGTTTAGGAAGCAGCGACACAAACCGGGTACTGTTCCGCAAACCATCCCTCGAGCAGTTCTTGGACTGACTAATATAAGATGGCACGCGCAGGAGCGCTTCAGACACAAAAAGACTCCAAGGGATGTCAGGCTTGTCATTTCGAATGTTGTTGTATTAACTGTGAGGCAAAGTGCGATACAAGCAGTAAAAATACTCTCGGAACCACCGGAGAAACATATCCGTGGGTAATGTGTTTTTCTCTCCTTGCATTGCTTTTGCCGTAAATGATTCCATCAATACCATGAGGAACCTATTTCAACGTTATCTTTTGGTTGTTGTTTCTATGTACTTTGAAGTAAACATTTCATTTGTTTCATAGATAATATAGACATAAGATGTTCGAGGAAACATCGTAACCCTTAGCAACATGTTTTATGTAAATATTTGCAATATTTGATACATCATGAATGTAATAAGATACACATTAAGCAATGTTACTATAGTAAGTACGCCCTTGATTAAAAACCTAATAACCTAACCAAACTGTATATGTAAAATATTTCTTTCTAAAACATTCTCCGCTGAAATTAAAGCAATATTATAACAGACGGTTACATCCCTTTACCAACACGTTATACCACAAACAATCGCATTCTGATTATTCCACGTATTCGCATCACAAACAGAGGCCAGTATCAGAAGACGGAAGTTTGAACGTATCCGCTATGCAGGAACTGAAACTAGAATTGGGATTCCATTTTAGCGCTGCTTGTGTAATTGAAAAGCTTTCTCGTGAGGAAGTGGAATGCCAACCTAGATGGCTAGTACAATCAAATATTTAATTTGGCTTTGAACGCAATCTGCGATTCGTATGGTTTGTTACTACAGTAAACAATAAAGTGAATAGCTTGGAATTAGTGCAGTACGCCATCAACTTTGTATGGATACTTAACTTAGGTCGTGTCGCCGCTAGACAAAGGAAATAAGCAAAGCTGTTCGTCTAAAGTAATTTGATTAAATGTTGGGTTACGCTGTAGAAACTGCATCGCTTGCAGGACTGGAACAATATACCGTATGTCAAAATCAAGGACTCGTGTTTTTTATTTAGTTCATATCGTTTCGATTTGATTGATCGATTTGATCGATTTGATTTGATTTGATTTGATTATAACCTATCCTTTTTTAGAAGTAAGAGTGTTGCCAAATTCGATTCACAGTTTGCCTCCGATATTAATTTTCCATTCTTTTTTTCTCTTTGTCAGTCTTCTCAAAATCTCCCGAAACCCTTTACAGTGCTATAACTCCAATATCAATACTTAATTATCAAATAAAAACAGACACTTGGCACTAGGCTGTGGTAGACGGATTATGCGTTCATTGTAGAAAGAAAAAAATAACGAGAATCATTCATGTGGAGCTGACGAAGAAAAAAACAACAAGTTTCTTCTTACGAAACATTCCACCCACATGAATGCTACGAGATACGGCCTACGTATTCCGAGTTTTAGGTATCTAGTAAGAAGCTAATCAGGAACAAATGCTCGTCATCAATCATTTTACAGGTCTGTCTTTAACTGCAATAATTTAGCAGTTTATAGCCATTGCTCAGTGAAGTAAAACAATCAGAAGTTGGGCGGTGCAAATTTTCAACACGTCCAGAATTAAACATCGTCTAGTGATAGAATTTCTCATCTTCGAAGGAAAGAAACTATAAAGACTCTACATTATCATATTCCACAGTTGGTTAAAATTGTCCCGTTGGGGAAGAGAATCGTTTGAAGATGATCCACACGAAAGATATGTCATCAAATTGGTCGAGGAAGTCGTATTGAGTAATCAACGGCTGAAGGCAACAAGCAAGAATTTCAAAAACCACTATTTTGGAAATCCTGTCCGATCATTTAGGCATGACAAGAATTAGCACAAGATGAGTCCCAAATTTGTTCAGCGCGGTTCAGGAGGAACGACGTGTTGAACGCAGCCAAAAGTATCTTGAACTGTAATAACTGGGGATGAAGCAGTGGTTCTATGATCCTTTGTCTATAAAAGAAGACGATGAAGTGGCATCTAAAAGGCGATTTCTAAAACCCTAAAAGTGCCAAAGCGACAAAAAGCACAAAGAAGGCGATGGCTACAATTTATTGGGATCTATCGGCTTTAAAGAACGCAATACTACAGTAAAACAATCTATCATCGAGAAATGCGGACGAAAGCTGGAACAAAGTGTTTTTCGTAGCTAAGTAAGAGAAAATTTCATCTCCAATGAAGAAATTCACGAGACAGCTTTAAAACATTTTAAAGACAGGATACAATAACATACAGAACAGAATCTTCCGTCTGGACAATGACATCAATTTCCTCTAGCTGTGTTGGAAGCTTTAAAAATATAATTTTAGTGTTGAACCAAAACAACTACATAGTTATCTGCCAGTGCAAGCAGAGAAGAGACTATTTCTTCAAAACGCATTCAATTATACTCGATATCATTTGTATCTTAGAAAAATTAAAATCATGTTCTGTTCAGACCGCGATCTACTTGATTAAAGGCCACGTGGGAATTGAAGCCAACGAAGAAGTAGATCGCCTCGAGAAAATAAATATTAGTGATACTATATAGGCGGGTCTTTGGAATCGGCAAGTTACTACAAATATCAAAGCAGATGCTTCAATTAGACTGGGATTTGTATTGGCAGCAGAGCTATGCACACCTCTTGGCTCAATATGCATATATCCATCCATGTGTTGATAGCAAGCGTGCCTCTTCCAACAAGTATTGTTACTATAATTCCAAAATAATACAGGCATGCATGAAATGTTTGGCATTTAAGAAAGACGTATTGGCTCTAGTTCCGAACACTCCAAAAAAAAAAGAAGAACAACCACTGAGGACACCGATGAGGAGATCCATCAGGCAATTTTAAAGCATTTTGAGGGCAGACAGCCACGATATTTTTATAGTGATATTCAAGCGTTAGTTAAACGATCTAAAATGTGTATTGAAGTAGGGGGAGATTATATTGAAAAATAAATTTTTCAACACGGCCCTCTTCCTGTCCCATGTTAGGCTTAAAATCTCAATTATTATTCCACCATCAGCACAGGTTTTATCCCGATAAGACTACGAATACCACTACAATAGCCCATCTTCGCTCCCTTTCCTTCATGTTCTAAATATTCGTTTTTAATTTAATTTATTTCTGCAAATACGTGAAAA